>BRZM01000005.1:8347728-8610442 GCA_033238685.1 Lates japonicus | reverse complement strand
CCCCCCCCCCCCCCCCCCCCCCCCCCAAAAAAAAGTGTCCTTTAAAGTCTACCACCCAGATGATCAGTGGTCCACTTAATAGAGCTGTCAGCTTGAGAATAAATCAAAACACAGTGAGGTGGGGGGATATAAAAGTGTCAAAGAGGGCAAGGTGTTTTATGGGGTGTGTGGTCTGGTGGAGAGGAAAGATTGAACATCATGTCCATGATGCTGCAATCACAGCCAGACTGCAGGTCGTCATATCTGCCTGTCAGCTTCTCACAAATCTGCTGCAACCAGGGTTTTTTAAAAAATGTATACAGCCTATATCAATGTGAACAGCTTTACATTAACAGTCAGTAAAGCTGCAGTATTGTGCTTATTAAGAATTACTGGGTTTCTTTTGGTTTAGTTTAGTGTTGGGCTAATTACATATTATTGCTTTATTATATTGCACAGCAAATGCAACAATCCCTGCAGCAAAAACACATTTAAAATGAGCCTTCTCTTCAAATGTTAATGCACTTTAACTTTTTATTTCATCAACTTGAAAAAGAAAAAAAAACAGTAATTGTGGAATGTGCAAAAGTTTCTAAGTCAGCGCTTAAGCAGATCAAAGATAAAGAAACTCCTTAGATGGAATTTGTAACTTGAGCTAATTAGCACTGACCCAAGTTAACTGATTTCTGTGAACTGTTAAACAGAGGGCCTATTACAGGTGAAGAATGTACGTCTTGTTGCTATAACGTTTGCTTTTCTACCCCCAAACTTCCACTGAACTTATTCCAAGTGACGAGACTCAGACTTCACTGTCATGCTAGTGGATCTGAAGCTGTGCTAATAGACTACACAGTGGTAATGCTAATTCTGATTAAATAATGCCAATTAAATGCTTTGGTAATTAAAACAAAAAACAAAGAAAGCCTGAGCCTGATGGTAATGCCATCTGTTTTGCAGGTGGTCTGAAAAATCAGGAGATCACCAAAGTCATAAGAATACATCATCTGGGAACTGTAATGTGTGCACAAAATTTTGTGCAAATACATCTACTACTTGAAATACAAGAGAAAATTTTGACTCACAGAAGTCTGTCGGGTTTATCCTCTGGGGGCAATGAATTTCTGCACAAACTTTCATGGAAACCAATCCAATACATCAGTCTGGTGCAGAACCACCGATCATTAGATTGACATGGCTAAAAAACAGATAAAATACATGATCAATAAACAGTCAATGAGAGTAACACACAAGCAAAAACAGAAATATACTGCACTGACATCATCAAGGTCACATTATTTTTGAGCCATTTACTGCAGCTTGTTGATGAATAACATGTCACCCTGAGGTGATGATGACTTTGTCTTTAAAAATTAGCTGAGGCGTGATGGACAGATGAGGCTGCAGGGGCAGCTGGAGCCTGTTTGAGGTAAAGCAAGAGTGGTGTGTCTGATTGGGGAATGGCGAAGTATTTAGAGCCTTAAGTGTGACTGACAGTTTTGATTGCAGAGTAGTTAGGACGTGGAATGAGCAGAGAGATCCAGATTATGTGAGATGGGGAGAGGTACTAGAGACAGGGCTACCAACCAGAAGAAAATGACATCCAGAGTCTTTCTTATTCAAAAGGCTCTGGGACTATAATTATACTCCACAAAATGGATACCCCTCTGTTCAGGTTAAATTGCAAAGAAATGAGCTGCAGTGATAGGAGTGTTTATTGACATGAGCAAATACACATGCACAAACACAGTTTAATGTAATAGCTAGAGGCCACTTTGATTTAAGCATCAAAACACTGATATTGTTTGGCTGAGATGGGGGAATCACAGCTACCTTATTACCTTCACCAAAGAAGTTATGCTCTTGATACCGTTTGTCTGTTTGCACAATATATTTTAATAAAATTTGATGTTAAGGCTGTGGACTAACAAAAACATGACTAGTTTTCAGTGAAGACCCAGATTAATAGTTCCACCACTTGCCTAAGTGTATGTGTCCAAAAATAACTATTAAATCTGGTACTAATTACCAGGAAAATACAGATATTATTACTCTGATCTTTTAGTCAGTACACAGCAGATCAGGTGCATATGTGAAAATGTTAAATCTGTCTCAAGTCAAACTTATGGTTCGGTATGTATGGAGCATAAGGTTGCCAGTAATAACTGAATATTTACTTGGATTTACATGGAGCTTTGTTTTTAAGGACATTATCTATTTTCCCTATGATTACATAGCTCTTTCCAGGAAACTCCCTATGAATAATTTATTTTTTCTCATGGATTTAGTTCAGTATCGGTATAGGCTCCTCACTCTCCGTATGCACATTTCATCCAGTCTTAGCCACAATTTGAAGCCTTTTGCTTTGTCCTTACGTACAATTTTCCTGCCAATTTCTGTTCTGTTTGTTGCCATTAAAGCAACTTAATAAGTATAAATGGTCATGACTCAGTGGTTATGTGTCAGGTTCACTTCAAATTTGGCAAAAAAAAAAAAAAAAAAACCCCACTCTTGTACAAAGCTTTAATATTCCCAGGCAGCTTTTATCTACTCTCTGAAAATGATGGCCATTATCAGCTAATCAGCATGATTGCCTATCACTGTGCGTACTTTGATTCAGATCCAAATGCAGATTGTGTAGCATTTGTGAGGGCATGTGCTCTCTGATTGCTTTCTGGTTGCTTTGAATCCCTAACTTCACACTAAATCGTGCTTTTATCCCACGGTTCTAGGCAGCTCCTTTATGGGGACAAGCATCCGAGACCTCACAGGCTCCATTACCTCGTCATTAAACCAACTTAAAGGAAGCAAGTTTATGTTCACGTTGTTATGAGATTGCTGAGGGCAATTGTTCAGTATTGCTGTTATTAAAAACTGTCAAACCTCAAACCACATTTGCTTGCATGGAGAAACACAGTTCCTGAAGAGCGATGGGTCTCTCTCGGAGGCAGCCTATAGCCTTGATTTCTGCTGTGTTTGCCAGAAGGAGGCTTTATACATGTTTCATGAGATCTGCCCGGTTCTCTTATGTTTTGCTGAGGCCAGGACAGGGAAACGATGCAGCTTTGGAAGTCTGTTGGCATTTTCCAGAGCTGTGTTGGCCTTTAAATTGGTGGGATGATGATGGGATAGTGTCCAGTTGCCAGACAGAGAGAGCCGGGAGCAGAGCTGATGGGGAGATAACGAGGTCTTTCCAGGAGTCTCTGCAGAATGTGGATGTGCTGGAGTTATAGGACTTAATAACACTCCTAATCAGGTGCTAGTTACTGAGCAGCAGGAGAGCTAACAGCAGGGGATTTGGAAGGAAATGAGAGTGCTGAATGGCACAAGGAGAGGAAGAGAGAGTGATTGGCAGCTTCAAGTTTGACATCCCCGGTGTGCTGTTGAACAGTGTGGAGCAACAGTGTCTGTGTGTATGAAAGACAAGAGAGTGCATGTGCACGCAAGTGCTTGAGTAGGAGTGTCACTGAAGCGAGCACAAGCCGTCGTTGTTGTGTTTTGTTTTTTTTCCCCTCTCTGCGAATGAAAATGTTTCCAATCTGCTGTTGTATTATCCTACTGTATTATGTATCCCTAAGGGAGCGTCACTAAATAGCTTGCCTTCTCCCTACAGCACGAGGGATCAGTGACAAATCCCCCAGCAGAGGAAAGTGATAATCTCGAGGAGCATAAGCTTGTCCCAGAGGAGAGTAAAATACTCTGCCTCTCTGTTTTTGCTGGTGCTTTTAAAGTCTTGTGGGAAGCTCCTGAATAACACTAAGAAACATATTCTTCGGAGTTGTGGATATCAGTCTGTTCTGCATATCAAAGGCTATCATGATGATAGATTTAATTGTCTCAGCTGATATAGAGTGCTTCATAATCTGATCTATTCCCTACCGGAAAACTCAAATCATCTTTTATGGGAACTACATCTTCAAAAATGATTCACTGGGACATAAAAAGTGGTACGGCTGGTGGCTAGAATTTTGGTACATGTTTTCCATCAATGTCATCCCATTCAGATGATTTTGGGACTAACTCCGCTCGATCGATAAATGAGACATTTCCATAATTGATCCCTCTTACTTTGAACAGGCCTCATTCTTCCAAGGATTTTCCTTGGAGACTGCCAAAATGTAGCAGTGAAATGGAAGCCTGGTGCTCTGAATAGCCCATGTTATCTTACATAAAAGCTGTCTGATGGGTGTGTGCCATGAGGTGAACATGCTGTGTTTAAGGGAAAAAGAGGCGTTTTGGATATAAAATGGGTGTATGTAGTTTTAACGTAACAGCTCTATTGGCTGTCACTCTGACATGCTACCAAATGATAGAACAACAATATTTCTCCAGCCTCTATCAAGACACATAAGAGCACCGGCAGGGTTAGTCCGTAAGCTAAAGCTCACAGCAAGACCGTATTCTTTCCTGATCCGCGAAAGCAAAGTGTTTTCCACGGATAATAGACAAACAAATGGGTTTCAGATGCTTTTGTGCTGGTACTCATACAAATCCTATAGAACTTAAATTGGAAAGGTTAGCCTCTGTGGTGGAGCTGTTATATTCAAAGCTACAACTGAAGTCTTCCGCCTCGTTAAGATTGATTATCCCATCTCCCGGAGTAATGTAATTGAGCATAGCCGGGATAGTGGAGGAGGCGAAGTAGAGAAGGCTGACTTCCCGGCCCACCGCTGCACCTGCTTCTGCTCATCTGTGAGATTACAGACCTACATTGAACACCTGGTCACAACCTAAATCCTCAAAGCTGGTCTTACCTTTCTCACCCTTGGACCAAAGCTCAGTCCTCATTACCTCAGATGACTGGAAACTACAAAGTTTCATGGAAAACTAAAAAGCAAGCCTGAGCTGGGCTCGCCTCGCTGTGATGGGATGTGATGACAGGCTGAACAAGGGCGAGAGACCCCGAACCAACAGTATGCCAAAATCAGGCTATTTGAGCTTTTGATGCTTCTTGATCCTCGAACCTTTTCAATCTGAGCCGCCTTCCGTTGAGATATTCTGGACATCACGGCCGTTCAACGAACCTGGTTAAAATGCCGCTGTTGTTGCCATTGTCTCTCTGATGACCCTTGGTCTTTTAGAATAAATTTTAAATACAACATAAACATGACTGTAGATAAGTCATTACATTCTTAGGCATGAGCGAGGCCTCTGAGTGTCGATTTTTTCTCTTTAACTTGCTGTTGTTCAGATGTACGATCACGTATCAGTCTTAAAGTAAATATCCTCATTTTAATCTGCAGTTAGCAGCAGTAACTTCTCTGGTTACTGTGGCTCCATTGTGGCACCAGCATCTGAAATGTGCCCTAGAAAATGAACAAACCTGTAAAAACTGCACCAAAACATAACTAGCAACAACTCCGGGTCGCACCCTGCCTCGACTCTCCCCTCCCTCCTCTTTCTCGTCTGTTTATGATTTACTGGGTCCACAGCAGGCTCTTCTCTCCCAGCCTAGCAATTATGAGATGAAGCAAGTTAATTTCCTTGATTGAGACCTGAGGGGGCAGGGCAGAGAGGGGGTACTTCACACAGTGGCGTCTCAGCTGAAGCGTGCAGGAGGAGGTATGATGTTTTACAAAAATGAGGGGGATGTGGTATGATAACAAGAACATCATGTTTATGAACTTATTTACTATGCTGAAACAATAATGCAGGTACATCCATAGCAGGTAATTTTTATAAGGGCTTTTATTGAGACTATCATCTATACTATCATCCTAGTTAAACTCACTACGCCATACTTAGGAAGAGATTGGAGACGTGGGCCCCGGGTGAGGCCACTGACTCACTAACCTCGATTACAGGAACATTTTGCAGGATAATTTGTTCCTTAAACATGCACAGTTGTGCACCTGAACTGATACATGCTGAGGATATTGTCATGCGCTGTCTTAGTCATGAAACCACGAATGGATAACCAATGGACATATGTGGATCTTATATATATATATATATATATATATGGCTACTAACAATTTGCTTGGGGACAAGGGATGGGCTCTTCCCTCAACTATGATTTTGAACTCCTGATCCTCAGAACCATTTCAGGTTATTATGAAATGAATGGTCCCGTCAGGGTATGGATCTTTCATTCAAGTCAGTTATTTGATGGCAATTGAGATCACGATTGTCAGTTTTAAACGTTTTTGAATGGACTGCTCTCTGCAGAGCACAGCAGGCGTATTTTTCCCAGAGAAACAAGAGATCTCATCGTGGCGACTTTAAACAGAACTTCTGAAGCACCAGTGATTCTTTGGCTCATTTTCATGCTGAGAGCTTCTGACATAAAGAACCTCTGACCTCTACTTGAACAATTGGGTGTGCAAAACGGGCTTCGTTCTGTAAACAATCTACATGTGCTGATTTATGAAACAAAACACATTTTATGATCCTAGAGCTTAGCGTGTCATCATCAAAATGAACAAAGAAGATATTTTTTAACAATAATAAAAGCTCATTTCCAAGATACGAAAAGTTGATTTGCATTTTGCAACCAGGTATCAGACCTTGGTCTCCTGACATCCCGGGGCTCAAACAGGTAATCCCTGTTGATCCATCAAGCAAGATGGTTATGCTGAGCACCTCTATAAAATAGATGACTGACAAATTTTCCTCTTTTTGGTTGACTGTATCTGAATTCTACATCCATGGGCATTCTCGGCTGGCTACATGTTAGCGGAAAAATAATTTACAAAAGCTCCAATCTGAAAACGTGTGGCATTTTCAAGATGGAGCTTTTATTCTGTCTCTGTCTGAAAACAGAAAAGCCAGGGGAAAAGTATGAATAATAACTTCAAGATGGATATAGATATATATCTTGAACCTAAAGTTCCTCGGGAAAAACAACAATAACAGAAAGGACTGTATGCCGTGTAGAGTAAGGCTGTTGTTTTGCTTTCTGTCTTGTCTTTACTTTCCTTTTCATGTATTTATTAAAGTAAGCAAAGGGGTCATAAAACTACTGAGATAAAAATGATTCTTCTCCTCTACACTTGGCCGCACCTAGACCTTCTTTTTTTCCTCTTTGTAAATAAATGACCATCAGACAGCAGCTATATAAAGCTATGTTTGATCCATTACACCCATGGCCGCTGTTGTACCTCCACAGGCTCTCCTGACGTTATGGGCGTCCTGCCTTCCTCACCATAGCTTCCTTTCACATGTGCAGGCCCGAAGGAGGCGGGCTTTATGGGAGCACCCCATCAGGGGTTTGCTCTTCTTGATCACTGGGCGGGATGGAGCAGACGGCAGTTGATTGTTCTCACTCTCTGAGTGAGGCAGCAGGATGAGACATGAGCCCGGAAACTATATCTGCCTCGGATAAAAGCTTGTGTGTGTATCGATGCGTGTGCATTGACTGATGTACATTTCAGTGTGTGTGTTTGTATGAGTTAATAACATTGATGCTGGCGTCTGCTGGTGTGGGAAGGTGACGCACAGGCTGGAGTTTTTCCTAGCTATCCAATTCTTGTGAGGCTGTTGCAGCACCTGGCTGTGGTGTTTTGAGGAGTGATGATGTTCAGGTCTTCTTGATTTGAAGCACATACAGTTCAGTAGAAGATTTGCGCCCACACAGCCAATTTTCAGTCAAAACAGCTGTATAACTCTTTTCAATGACGATGAAGTCATAACTGAAAGCGCACCCATTTTGCAGATATTACAAGGCTGATGCTGTGATGATGGCGATACATCAATATTGTTCTGGTAACGAGCCTTAGATTCTGCAGCTCCACTTACTATTTATACTGTTACTGTATACAGTATTGTTGTATAATGTCATTCATTATAGAGTTCCTTGTGGACCTGCATCCTGAATTGTGAGTCACAGTCTTATCTGCTCTAAACATTCAATAAATATACGCTCTGACCGGTTCAGCGACAATTAAAGGTGGTGAAGGTGCCAGATTAAACAGGATGACAAGCCTGCTGGACTTAACAGCAGCAGCATAACCTCATAAACAGCAGCATGAATATATATCAAATACTAACAGTGATGTACCAGAATCAACACATTTATGGACAAGTAAAGCATATAGTCGCCCGCTCTTCCTCTCAGTGTTGCACGGCTCTGCCGTTTTCACCAACTTTAAGTGTTGGTCCCAAACTTTTGCTACAGATTGAGTCTACTTTCTAGGCTACTCATTCATCGATTGATCTCTACACCACATTCTCTGCTGTCCTCCATCTTCCGGTATCAATTGTAGTAACAAATTCGCCTTGTTCTGGTCTGCTCTGGTTTAAAGTGTAACCGCATTTCCTCCCCAAAGAGCAAAACAAAACTCCATCCCGTAGATCACTTCTCCTCAAGCGGCTTTCTCAGCAAGCGCATTTCATTTCCCACAATCCATTTCATCAATCAATAATATGTGGAAGAGACGTTTTGATGACACGGGCCTCTTGAACTGCAACATCAGAATATATTGCTCTCCTGGACTATCTGAGGCCTCTTGGAAGATGGGCTGGCTAGAATAAACATAACAGCTGTTACTGGTCATAAATGTCTACCTGATTTTCCTGCTAGTACCTCTTACATTCCAAAAGGGCCAGATGGGACCAGACCGTTGAATCATTAAGCATCAGTTTTAAAAGCCACAGTGGTCGCTCCCGCTGGTTTCCCTCTGAAACGCCTAATTGCTGGTCCATCCATGAATTCTGTGATGGTATTGAGCTGCAAATGAGAGAGGCCTGTATGTGGAAAACATGACTTACAATGTTGCTGGAAAACATCTTGGTGAGAGTTGAATCAAAAGCAAGTGAAACTGGGGGCTCGTGGGAATACAAATGAGTTTGAGCTTGAGGAGGACATCAAAAGGCTCCAGGCTCATGTGGTGGTGGCAGGGGTTGTTATTTGTCGTAGCAGAGTTAAGTATGAGCTGGGTGTTTGCATCCCAGTGGACTGCCACGATTACGATAGAGGAACAATACTTGCAGTTGAGGCTCAGCTCTGAGTGAAGTGTTTGCGTGTAAGTGTGTGCATTTGTGGGTTAACAGTTGCCTTTACTCTGTAATTATGTTTGTTTTAGACACCTTTTTTCTTTGAAGGTCACGGATCGAAGGTAGGCTGGTCGTGTGGAGACAAGGGGGACATGGTGTTTTTCAGTGATGTTGCACCTCAGCCACCGTGTCTGCTCTTCCTCCTCCGAGCTTGCTGGTTGCCCGTGGTAGCTCTCCAGCTGCTGCCCGGCATCTATCACTCCTCCTCGAGATCGCGGCGAGCTGCCGGGATCCTTCAAGGTCGCAGGAGCTGCAGACAGAAGGAATTGCACTCTGAGGGTGGTGCCTGAGTGCGGATGGTGCTCTCCATGGCAGCAAGCATAGATTCAAATCCCCCGGTTGGGCTAATCCATAAGCTAACACGCTTTCCTCAGGTCTGGCAGTGGAGGCAGCCCACCGACTGTGAAGCATCACAACTGCATAGAAAAGTGACTAGACGAGGGGTTTTATTTCTCACATCCAGTGTGAGCAGGGGTGACAACGCATTTTCATTTATGTCTCCTCATCTTAAAACCCTATAATCAACATTTTTTCCTTAGCAATCTATCAAAGTAGCCTGTGCTGGTCAAGCCATTACATAATGATGAATTATCACCCCCTAACTCTTCAGACTTCCTCTCAGCTCTACACAAGCATTTCCAACTCTTTCAGCTCATTGTTTTAGTTTTATGTCCTGCAACTAAACTAGATTTAGTTCATTCCAACAGTATGATATTTGGCCTCAGCAGCTATTTTCAGCGTAGGCTCTCAGCCCACTGTCCACAGGTACACAACAGAGCATTTAACTGAGTTAAAGTCAGATGTTTCTCTCCAGGGTGGTGGAGACCAAAACCAGAGCCATTACATAGACTGCAGTTGACCAGGTCCATTTACTGGCTTGTTTCTGAAATCCCAACCCTAGTTCGCGTCTCTATGTAACAGACACCAAATACTTTGTTGTGGAAGTGTTAAGATTTTGGACACTTTTTGGATACCCATCCACAGGGTGCTAGCGGCGGCTGCATTTCAGGGACCGATTTTCAGGCCACTGTGCAGTGAATAAAATGTACACTCCATTTTGTTAGCTTTATGATCCATCAGATGGAAATATTCTAGATATTCAGATGCATCTTTTATGTCCATTTTCTCAAAATTCTGCCTGAAATACTTGGCATCTTTGAAACTTTAGGTTTGTGCTACACTTTAGGCAAGTTCTGTGGTGTTCAACAAACCAGTTGAAAAGCCAGAACAGCTACTAAGCGGATCCTGTGGGAGATCGATTTTATTAGGTTGCTGTTTCCAAAGTTAAGTGGGGGCTCAATCAATTTTAAAAGTCGGTTGGATCGATGTCTTTAACCTCAGAAGAATTGAAAATTCAACATCTACAACTCCATCATCAAAAGCTCCAGAGCAACTGCTAACCGGACTTCGGTTGGGAATTGCTTGAGTCAGCGTGCTTGTGCTTTGACTGACATCGCTGGGACAGGGTCATTGGGCTGCTGTACCTCCTCTGCCAATCATGCCAACTGCGTTTCTTTTCAAGCTGGATGGTTTTCCTCGGTGGGGTGGTACTGAATTTACTTTCCTCCTTTCTGTCCTGCCAGTCATTGGTATCGAATTGCAGAAGAGAGGAGGAGGGAAGGCGAAGAAAGAAAAAAAGAGAGAACTGCTCTCTGCCATCACCACAAATCGAGACATGCAGGGGCCACTGAAGCAGGGTGGAGCAATCCCTGATGACTTCAAGGCGGGCGGTTTCAGAGAAGAAAATAGGGACAACACGTTAAAGATTCAGAAGAACTGCCAAAGTTATACCACTTCAAGAGCTGTCTACATCTGAGGAAGCAGAAGAGAGCATGGGCCGGAAACAACGACTGATCAAGCCTGTAACATACCTGGGATTATTGTGAATGCCCAATTCACTGGGTCAAATACTGTAAAATAAAATCCCGACCATCTATGAGCTTTCCTCGCCTTCAGCTAGAGAAAACTAAATGTGTTCCCGTTGTTTCTTCCTGTCACCTACATGCCCATGCTCAGTTGAGCCATGACAATACTAGGCTTCACAAACTCTATCATAGAGAGTTTAGCTTGCTGACAGCGACGAAACAAAAACAACGCGTTTTCTTCTGTCTGGGATGCAGCATGGATCCTGTTTGGCAGGTTGCCTCAGGTTCACTGGTGGGGTAGTAATTAATAGAACACCTGTAAAATCCTCTCTTCCCCTGAGGTCTGTGGGAAAAGCCAATTCGTCATCTTCTTCGAAGACAATCTACTTCAGATTATGGTCATGTCATGAGCTGTGTTGCTCATACAGCGCTGGAGAGGCTCTGGAGCATATGAGGCTTTTATTCATCAAGAGAGATGAAGGGGAAAGGCGGAGGAAAACAAAGAGGCATTTTGTGTCACATTCACACACAGCACACAGGCGTTGGTGCAGTCCTGGCGCTGGTACTCATCCATACAAATCCATATCAGCCCGGAGCGGCAGGCAGCCCGTCTCTGTGGCGATGCAGCATCTCCTCATCAAGTCACTGATTGGATCCTGGTACAGGAGTGACCTCTCACTCTGAACATGTTGTCTCAAAGAAATCAGAAAAGCTTTGATTAAAGCTTGTTTGAAAACTGAGAAGAAAACCATACCAACTAGGACTGACTTCAAGCAAAAGCAAGACAAATCTGAAGCAACATAGGTGTTTGGATCGCTTTGTCTCCTGTGTACTATAAGGCCTTGGGGCCTCACGCATGAGAGGAAGCTTCTGAAGGAGAAAACTCAATACCTCACCCAGGAGGTTATCATAATAACTTGTACAGATTATCCTATAAAAGAAAAACTTTGTTTCTGCGGGGTTTCGTGGGCCGCACAGGCATCTCAAAATAATCCTAATTTGCTTACACACTTTGAGCATTAAATTTATATGAGTTGTTCTCACATCATTACCTTATGGAGGCTTCAAGCTATTGTCATTACATTAACCTACATTACTTGCAATTTTCTTGAAGGGTAGCACATATGCCCTCACCTCTAAACAGCGTTGTCAATCAAACAAGCAGAAAAACTAAGCAGAAGAAATTTGAGCTTCGACTTCTCCACATCTTGAGCTGAGTATGCACGGGGTGTAGTAAAACCAATATTATGTTGAAGCAGACTCATCAGTCGGTCCTCATCATAAAAAGAGAATCCTTTCCTGCGCAAGTCAAAGGTGAAAACACATTGAAAATATGAACAATAAAATAAGTTATCTTGGTCTTGGTTGGCCAAGTGTATGAGCTGACAGCTAAACAGGTTATGTTAGAATGAAATAGGAGTCCCCGTCATGGCCCTTATCCGGCCCTTGCGCAATCCCTGGTCTAATTAGCTCTACACTGGGACAGGGAGCAATGCCTGTTCATCTTCTCATTTTTTGTGTCTATTCTCTTGTTTATTGTCATTTAGTTCATGAGCAAGTAGGTAAATCTTAACCTGGGACATGTATGTGCCTCATTAAGCCATCAGTTATCATTGAGAACACTTTCTGGGTGTTTTCTTTTAAAATCATTTGGAAACATTTGAAAAAGTTAACTGCAAGATAGCAACCTGTTTTATCTACTTTTGTCTGAAATAAAATTTGACTGTTTAAATTATTGATATTTTCATTTCCTTTTATCAGTTTAAACCATGTTTCTTAACATAACAGAGAAAAGAACCATCATGGATTTCTATTACATTTAAATAAAGTTTAATAAAAGGCGAGCTTATAACCTTGTATTCTTAATGTCAGCTGCTTCTTCTGTTGATGATAAAGCCACTAATATTATAATAACTCTTAGGGCCTGTTTGGCTGCTCTCAGAACAGCTCTCACTTTCCTCTTTTCACAGATGATTGGTTATAAATTTGATCTCCGTCATTCTTTTCCTTCTCTGGGATATCTCATGTTCTCATTTGTTGAATAAGAATTATTTTCAATTAATTTAAGGTATTGGTCGTCCTGATAAAACCAGTGTGGGTTCCTTTTTTCTTTAGCATTGACATGATCCGCTATGTCTCTTTAGGTGGTTTCTGTTTCTTTTTCTGTATTGTTCTCTGATGGTCTGTCCTGGCTACATTTCAACATGCCTCAGTCGCTCAGTGATTTGGTTTAATCTTGACCTTGTTCCCTGCCTGTTCCTCCGTTTGTCCTCTTGTTCACCTTTCATTTCAGTCCACTGAGCAGCCTGGCCTTGCCTGTCTCACATCAATGTCATTTTCAAGTTCTCTCCTGATACTAATAGACCTCGTCTCATCCTGGTTCCTCATTCCTGTCCTTGACAAACAAACACCACAGATGCTAATGTTATTTTAGCCTGGGCTCTCAGCCTGTTGTGCTAATTGCCTCCTCCCATCTCCTCATGCCTCCTCCTCATATCCTCTATCATCCACAGTGACAGCAGCAACATAATGGTTGTATAAGGTGAGGAAGAAAGAGAACATACAAATGGTCTGTTTTGGGGTGTGGTGGCTACATGGGCATTAGGTATTGATCAGTGTCTGAGATGCAGGAATGGCTGAGGCTGGCGATTGAAAACAGCCGTCAAGCAACTACTGGTTAAGATTTCAACTTTTTCTGATGTGACGGACGCTCTCTGTGACCCAGTAACAGGAAGTTTGGCTCATTGTAATTGAAGACCAATTGGTTGATATTTCATGGTTATAATGTTTTGTTGTTTGGAAATAGAAGCTGAGCACTGGTTTGTTGTCGCCTGTAATTACCTCATCTTTTACAATACCGCAGCGATAGCCAGTGTTTGCTGATAAATTTAATACATGTATAACTTTTATCGTTAGCTAGTGTCTGCTCTCGATTTCAATCCCATCACATATTTACTTACAAATATAGTTAAGTCAGTGCTATCATCTTTCATTGATGATCATTAAAGTTCTGGACATAACTGTAATTTGATTTGAAATATTTAAGCTTATCAGACACCCCATTTGATTACCAAAAATTTTATCAAGAAAATGAGAACATTTATTTTAATAATATTTTATCAATTAAATTTCTATCCATAATTTAACCTCATTTAATGTTTCCTGTACATTATAGTATGAGATGGATTTTATTTGTTGGTACCATTACTAAATGTGAGAGTTGGTATGTTCATCTCCATAGTATTCATAAAATCTTGATAATACAGGTTTTCTGGGCTGAGTCTCTGTGGCATTTCCATTAATTTTACACATTTGCTCTTGCTCATTTTTCACAGACTGCTTTACCTGCCTGTCTCCCTCTTTTCATTAGATTCACGTGTTTGGGCGCTTGTTAACATATCGACTATTAAAATGCTACAAACTGAGATCACTCTCATAAATCTAACAAGACTTTTCAAGTATACACACATTTTTTCCATTTTCTCGAATCACCTTCCATCATGCAACATGACTGTGAAACATTAAGTGCAGCCACCTCACGGCCATTAATCAGCTTTCGCGCGGTGTTGATGCTTTGGAACAAACCCTGTGAATCAGTGGATCTATTCTACGAAAGTGTTAGCTAAGTTGGTATGCAGCAGTATCCGTGGTCGCGAATCGCCACTCCTTCCTCCCTTTGTCTTTCGGCTCCACCGCTCTCCTCACTCACACACACACACACACATAAGTCCTCAGAGGGCAGAAAGGGATCAGAGCAGGGGGTGGAGAGAGAGAAGGAGTGTTAATCCTCTTCACTCACCCAGTTCTACCCCAATTAACTCCATTAATGTAATTGCCATGGTCTGCCAGGTACTGATGCAGTACTTTACTATGAAACTCTGTCCACTCTCTCTCTGCCTCCAATATATTTTACTTGCACATCGCTTTTGCTTACGCCAAACACACCACGCCATCCCTCCTCATGGCATGATGTTTAAAGGAGCACGAATGGCACAAAGTAGACAGCTACAGCTGGGCCTGTGAAATGCACCATAATGAGTGGCTTGATGTGCGTGCATGTGTGTAAGTGAGTGTGTGCGTGTAAGAGCATGTGGAGACTGGACACTGATGTCTAGATTATGACACCTCCTCCTCTGATTGTCCCTGGGGTTGCTGCCTCTGTCAGCTGGGAAACCTTCAAGGAGAGAGGAAGTGTGTTGAGCATAAGCATGTGTGCATGTGTGTGTGTGGGAGAGAGATAAATCAAGGGTTTGCAATTCAGTAAGAGGATGCTACAATAAACTTTTTAATGGTAGACTTATTCTGTGAGAACTCTGAGATAATTTCCCTTTGACTATCAATAAATAATGACAGTGTAATGACATAGGCTACCATATAGAGAGCTGAACTACATATTATACCATCCGTTCTCCTTAATCAGTTCCCTCAACTGGTGGATGTCATAAAGAATTGAGCAAGCACCCACGGGAGACAAGAGATCCAAACCGCCAACAATCTGACAGCAGCAGCGCACACATTCACATGCACGCTTAAACACACAGACATGCAAATGTGCAGCCTGGCAGGGCTTCCTAAAACAGTATGATAAGTAAGGAAAGTCAAATTTATTTGTGTAGCAGCTTTTGAACACAGAGCCAATTCGGAGCTGTTTAAATAAGGCAAAGAAACACATTTTAAGACAGTATGAAGAGAGAGACAAAGTCAAAATAGAACTTCTTCTGTCCCAATGATAACTAGTGCAGTGTTACCTTTGTTGTTTTAGTCATTCATTTAGAATGGTTAATATCATAGTACTTGTTTGTAGTAGTTAGCTATTGATGGCGTTGTTGTATTTTTGCTTCATTAAGTATCTTCTACCACCACAATGTCAACAGCTGTTTACTCACCAGTCTAGAAGAAACGTTGTGAGTTCAGCACCAAACTTTATTCATTCTTTTACTCACCGAGAGCTGTCGTCAGCAGTGGAAAGCAACACCAGTATCAACTCTTGTTTTGTTTCTTGTTTTCCACCATTTCTTTTCTTTGCCCCCCGAACATGGTTTCTTGCCAGGGGCAGGTGGTGGCGGTGGTGATAACAGTCACCTGCCAAGAGCCTCAGCCATCGTTGCATTCACTGTTTTATAATAAAGATATGAAATAAAGAAACAAAGAAAAATCAGCAGATTCCCAGATATGAGAAGCTGGAACCAACAGATACTTTTCTTTTTTTTTTTATCAGTTAAGAGCAACTCAACACCACCTGAAAATTGTGTTTTTGCTGACCATGCTGCAGTGATGTAGAGGTGTACTCCACACTCCACTGGGTGTGGTTACAGATGCAACACAGCAGCTGTTTATAAGTGTCTCTCAACTAATCAGTTGATCCACTAACCATTTGAACACTCTTTATGCTTTAATTCAGTTTTATTTCAGTTGCCATCAGCAGAAAAAACATAGTAGACCTGAAAATTATTAATGAAAAATATCCATGCAAAACCAGACTAATACATTTCTGTCTGGGAATCCAGAATATTTCCGCTCTTCAATACTGACTTGACCGAAGAAAGAAATATGATGAGTCTGAGATGTAGCACTGCTCAGTAATTGACCTCCTCTTCCCTCTGTGGTGAAGAGATGCTCTCAGGAGTCCAGAGAGAATTGTAGCTCATTACTACACCACCTCCTCCAATGTTAGAGTACTACCATCCTGAATGAAGCTTTCAGGTAAGAAGCCTGTTTTAAACATTTCTGAACAGCCCGTGTGCTCGATTTTTCAGTCGACCTAAATCATTTGAAGTGTTTGAATGTTACAAGCCTGGATCACTTATCCGTTTTATGCTGGTATAAATGTAACCCTGAGCTTTTAGGATGTGTAGTTTGAAAACATCACTCATTTGAATACTCAAAATAAGCTGACATGATTCTTCGTCTGAGGGTTTCATAATATCTTCTATTATTTATGGCAGGGACTGTGCACGGGCTGCTGCTCTTTCTCTGTAGCAGAGCAGGCTGAAGTGATGTAGAGATGAGGAGAATTTATTTAGCATGAGATGAAGAGGCTGATCCCGCTGGCTTACCCCTGTTGTTACAGCACGTTATACTGTAGCTGCATGCCATTTGCAGGATTGCTCGGCATTACATGACATTTCTGTGCAAGCCTAAAAACAAAACAATTTTGCTGAAGATAAAAGATCGGCCTCAGCCTACTTTAGAGTCAGTTTTGGGGATAGAAATGATTTTTGTCGGAGCTTTTTCAGCTTTACAGATGACAGCAGAAAAAAATTACATGTGTGCTGAAGCTAAAAGATTAGATTCAGTACATTTCAGAAAACAGGAAAAAAGTGTTTTTGCGGGAATTGTTTAGGTACTGAAGATAGCAGCTGAAAGGACAATAATGAGATCAGTCAGTGAGAGGAAGTGGGATTTTATATTACATTTCTTTCGTACGTTTGGGCAAAGAGTGTACACTGCATATTTGCCTTTACTTAGACATACACTATAGCTTTTGTGGCATCAAAACCTGCAGGTGGAAGCCTGAACCACCACAGCACAGAAACGGACATCATGAGGCGTTCAGATGAGAGTCAGAAAGACAAACCAGTGCCTCTTTGATCTCCTGTATTTCTGTTCAACTCAAACTCTGCAGGAGATTTAAGATTTGCTCTTGAGACAGCATGCAGTTCAACTCATTCTATTAATATTACAGCTGAAGAGCCTGCAGGAGCAGGTTGTTTACACTGCAGAGATATGTGTGTGCATTGTACCAAATCCTCTAATGTGAATAAAAGGAAATCAACACTAATGTAGCATGGAAGACATGGTAAAAGTTAAATGTTTTGTGTACATGAAAAACCATTTCCTCAAGATCAGAAGAGTCAATAATTCAAATTCTGACATGCATACATGGCACATTTAAAGCAGCTTCATTTACATAATGAAAGGCATGTATTTGTGGATTTATAGGTTTGTTAGAGATTTACAACTCCCACAAAACATGACATTAGCAGCCCTAAAAAGTTGTTGACAAAATTCTTTTCACTGTCAACACAGAATAGCCAAATGTTTCCTTGTGGATTTCACAGATTACACTGTTTTCCTTCAAGCTTTGTTTTGGTGGCAAGGAGTTGGCATGGTGTGCAAAATTACATTCAAAATCTATGTCGTCTTAAGTTATTATTTGACAAAAAAGGATGGAAGCAGTGTCAAAAACAGGTGAAAAAATTCAGGATAGGAAACAAAAATTACACTCCTGATGAGTGCTTTCTCTCCATTGTGCAACAAAAAGCAGCTCTGAGTGAAAAAATACATTTGTAAGAGGGTACTGTTGTGTCTAATAAAAAATAACTTTAAATAACAGTCTGCTGCTGCTTTAAGCTGCCTTTTTCCCCTTTGCTCTGAGAAAATTGATCTCCAAACTCAGGGAGGCAGCAGAAAAGTCAATAGACTCACTGCCTCCTGGGAAATGTAGGCGTAGGATATGGATTAGAGCGCTTTTACATCAATACTGGTTATTATTACGGTAGCTTGTTGCTGCTGTTATCAGTACAATGTGTGAGGAGGAATAACTCCTGACTAAGAGAAAAACAGACATGAGAGGGGAGGGAGGGCACAGCTGGCGGCCCTGACTCACCCAGACACCCATGTCATGTCTACTCATCATCTGTCTCTGTCATAAACTGTATGTAAAGGTCTCTACCTTACTACCGGTCCACTTATAGTGGCCACAATGAGAGCAAAAGGGAGAGGAGGGTAAGATGACAAACTGAATGGGAGGGGAGGCCAGGGAGGAACACTCTCCAGCATTTCCAGAGATCCATCTGCTGAGTTGTTGGCAGCTCACATTAGTGTGCTGACCACAGACACATACGCTTGTGCTGCTGTACTTGTGAAGACCCTGAATGACATAATGCACACAACAGCTCCTATCATCGCAACTACACCTTACATGAGCTCAGCTCTTAACCGAAATCTAACTGCTGTAGAGGATGGACAGACTACTGAATGAACGTACATGGGGTGAACGAGGTGAAAGCCCACTTTCAGACTCCATGCCCATGCAGACTCTCTGTTAAACATTTCTAGTCTGCATCAGATTTATTTTCTCAAAAAGAAAGTTCCCTCTAACGCCACAGATAAACATGTATAAAACTGGTGGAGTGGCCCTTTAACATTAGCTTAAACCTCAGTCTGCCATTAAGCCTAAGTCTAAACTGTTCGAATGCATCCTCCCTTTCCAAAAGCATCCTTACTCTCATTATCTAAAACTCAAATTGGCCCTGATAAAGACACAACACCGAAACAGAACACTCCTGACAATCTGACTTAGCAGCATTGTCAACAAATAAATACAGACCTCTCAGACCCACAGATGATTTGATTGCCTAGATTGACTGTGGATGAGTCTGAGTGAGTGTGTGAATGTGAAAACAGCTCTCTTCTGGCAGCAGAAGTGTTGTTAGATGACTCTGCTCTCTAACAGCTCAGTCTGTCATGTCAGCCATACAGCAGACGGCTAATGAAGGCAGCCCGACTCACCACATGGTGCTGTGGCATGCCATACCATATTCTGTCTTACTGCCTTCTTCTTCACCTCTGTCCCGTCTCTGCCCTGCTGTCACATCCCTTCCCTTTTCTCTCTTTATTTCTGCTTCTTTCTGAAATTTCTAATATCTACAGATCTTTTCTTTTTGCTGTCATACAGCAGTGGTTAACAGCCTTTTTTGTCTTCAACTTCAAGCTTAAACTGTAACTGAAACTCCACACCAACTCCCGTGAGCACAATATTTTCACACTGAGTTCTGTACACTTCATATCTTATGCATTTTTTATGACCAGTGATGGGTTTTTAGGTTTGCACAGTGTCCCTGAGTTGAACATAAGGTCCTCCCCCTCGGTAGCCTATTAAGGCCTCTACAAACACTTACCTGTCTTTCCCTCGTCTTTATCCAGGTACATGTCTGATCCTGGGTTGCATGATCTATCCAGACGGCTGGGACAGCGATGAGGTGAAGCGGATGTGTGGCGAGCAGACGGACAAGTACACACTGGGCGCCTGCTCGGTGCGTTGGGCCTACATCCTGGCCATCATGGGCATCATGGACGCTCTCATCCTCTCCTTCCTGGCCTTCGTCTTGGGAAACCGCCAGGACAATCTGATGTCTGAGGAGCTGCTGGGAGACAGTAAGGGCACACGTCCACATGCTTTTATTAAAGGTCAACCTTATGGCAACAGTTTAGGGAAGATCCTTTTCCCTTCTCTTTCTCTTTTCTCTCTCAAATGTTTTTCCTAATTAAGTGTAGGAAAATTTGACTTCCCTGAATGGGACCAAATGCCTGCAGCCAGGTTAAAAAAGACTGACAGTCCCTTGCCATCCTATATTGAGATATTACATTCACATAGAGGTAAAATGTTGTTTAAAAAAAGTTGTACACATGCTTTTGTCCATGCTGTGTAGCAGAGGTGGGAGCAGGTCATCACTCTGTCAATTGTTAACTGCATAGAAAATAACATGTCAGAGAATCAGGGACAGAAATTGCATTGCAAGCTCCCAAGGCCATCTTTTAAGTACATTATTATTGCTGGAGCAGCAGTAAAACGCCCCAGGAGATTCAGGTAGTTAGAGAAACACTCCAAATCCTTATATTCCGGTGTCTACATGGAGCCAAGAAACAGTCAACAAATGAAAACGCGGCCATCTAAAAACTGTTCAAATGAATCAGAGAGGAGAACTGTTCGCTGCTCATAGATGTATACAACCTGTGACAAGGGCTTCACTTTAATGGGTCACAAGCCAAAAAAAGGTTGGGAAACACCAGACAAACTGATTAACCACCTAATCTTTTCAGCACTTAAATAGGAGTAGAGACAGGCAAGTTGTAGATGAGTCGTAACCTGCTCTTCGTCAGATTTCCTGTTGCAATACAGAAACAACCAGAATAATAGTCAGTTTATTACTTTCCTGAACCCATTTCATGATAATTTGTGGATGTTCTTTAACAGTGACAGTTTGGTACAAAACAAAAAGAAATAAAAACTGAAGTGCTTTTACACCTGAAATGAGATACAGGCTATTTCCAAAACAAAACAAAGCTAGTGCCACTAAACTTATTAAAAAATCAATCTGAAAGCTGACCGGAGTGTCTGCGCTGTCTTTGAATCCAGTGCTGGTCCTGCCAAGATTTTATTCCACTCTGGTACGTGTCTGTGCCTAATTGGCCTTTCCATTAAAGCTCAATACAATAATGAGACAGCGCACATCAAAGACACCATCTGATTTCTGCTGCCATACCACACATCCCACCAGCAGCTTGAAATTAAAAATGTCCTCTTTTTTTACATGCATAATTTGACATGCGCAAGTTATTAATTTGCATACATTAGACGGATGTTATACACCACCTGCACGGCTGCTTTTGCTTGCTTCTGTTGCCAATGAGATTTTTCTTGTTTTGATTGGACGAGATGACAACTGCACTCGGACCCGGAGAGAATGATTTAAACAGAGCGGAGGCAGGAAGGACAGGAGAATACAGATGAAGGAGGATGGAGATGAAAAGCAATGAGAGAAGAGGGAGAAAGATGGGTGACTGAGAGGAAGAATGCACCAATAGCAAGGGTTAATTGAAGCCTGGGGATGCTGGACAGAGTCATGAATTACTAATAGCTGTTTACACAGCTTGCTGCCAGTCTGTCTAAATGAATCACAGCCACCCTATCAGCCAGGACACAGTCGCCTGTTAGCTCGTATAAGCAAAGTGACTGGGAGGAAGAAGCTATTATCAACCGAGAGACCAGAGAGGGGAGGACAAGACAGAGGGGAGGAGCGAGAGAGGGATAATGAGCCGAGGAAGAGGAGGAGAGAGGAAAAAAAGAGGAAGGTGCACATGAAATATGAGCCCGAAAGTGAAAATGGGGGATTCATCAAACAGCAGATGAAGTTTAAATGGGATGTTTTTCTTATCTTGTCACTCAGGAGGATGGATAGTGACACCTGTCCAAATTTAAAGAAAGAAAAAGAGAAACAAACATCAGAGAGGTGTTTTAATTCTGTAGCTGTGGTGGAGGGAACTGTTGGTTTTATGTAACACTGCCACCTGCTGGTTAAAATCATGAATGTTATTTCATCCTCTCCGTACTGAACTGGCTTCTCTCCTTTTCTCCTCAGAGAGCGGTAATAATGCCATATAACCTCTGGTATGAGTAAAGCAGTCACACACACAGGTAAGGATGTTATTTGCATGTAATGTAGCAAGTATGAAAACTTTTATCTTTAATTTGATGCTACTATTACTGCACCATAAGTAATAATCATTTACTTTTGTTTGATTTCTTTCTAGTATAGCAAACTTTATCCTTTTAACATTTAATGTAGCCTAGTTAATTTAGATGATGCTGAATTAATGAATCTGTATCTAATCATTAGAACATTTTCTGCATTGTTTGCATGATCACATTAAGTGAGTAATCACTATCTGAAAGCATAAGAGCGTGTTTGTTTTCAAAGCTTAAGTTAATTTGTATAATGAGCGATTTAGGTAGGAGAGAAATACTCCCACCTACCTAAACTAAAAACATAAAAACACATTACAAGAATGAAAAACATCGAAAGCAAAGATGTTTCAGGCTATTTACTAGGCTTGCTGAATTAGATTAGATTAGATTAGAAGTGCAGACCAGAGGGAATAACCGATCTACTATTCTAAACTACATTAATTCCTGCAGATTCTACATTATTTCTCTTATCACCTGCAGGTCTTGCTGCCTAGATGTGATGTTACTTCAGGATTCAGCTTCCCTCTCCTGGTCCAGCTTGTGCCTGGGATACAGAGCTGATTAGTGAACAGATCAAAGAAGAGGAGGAAGAGATCTGGAAGAGGCCACACCACCTTGTGGAGGAGGACCTGGATGTCCCTTGTCCTCCCTAAAAGCTCCCTCTGTAAAATAGCCTTCTCAGTCATCTTAAACTGCTTATTTCTGCAGGATGAATTCTCAAAAAGACTTTCTCTCTGAGTTTACTTGTGTTGGTATGTCACTGCATCATCTTACCTGAGTTGTTCAAACTGAATTGTTCTCCATGTGGACGTGAGGAAAGCTGCCAGTGCACAGGTTCAGCTGGGGGGGAAAAAAAAAATCAGTAAGACTCTTGATGTGGTAAATCAGCTCCAGGACACTCGTTGGACAAACACCATGGAGTGGCAGCCGCTCAAATTGAATTAAATCAAAACAAATTATCCAGACTTTGACCGACGCAAATAAGGACTAAACAGACTTGAGGTAAAAGCTGTCAGATCTTCTTTCTTATCAAGTCAACAAACTCCCTGCATAAAGGAGTTTGGCTTAGACACTGTTTGACCTTTGATTTAAAGGAGAGTGATGTCAGTAAAGAAGTGAGGACTGAAGTAATTTCTAGGCTGGATTTAAAAAAAAATAATAATGAAAAAACGGTAATGCTTTGTTATAATTAAATATTTGTTGTGATAGAATCAAGAGGTAGTAATTAGAGGTTTTGCTGGTGACAACTTTGCATAAAGAGTAAAAATAAAAGTGCTCTAAATAAGAGAAAACATCAATTGTATAAGTCTATAATCTGTGTATAGCTATATGTTGATTACGTCTCTGTACATTGTCTTGACTTTGAAACTGTTCCATTATTAGTGTGTGCCATACTGTATCTTGTAATCTGACAGTATTGTGTGGAGTACTGAAACGGTGTAGGAAATGCTTAACTGGAAAACGTGACTCTCTTGCATTGAATCTTTTTGTTTTCTATAATTTTTCACTGTCTCAAAAAAAACAAACAAATAACTCACATGAAGATTTGAGTCTAACTTAACATTAAAGTTGATAATGTATGACAGAACTAAAGAAACAGACATTTTTACAGTGAAAAGTTGAAATTTTGCTTTCTAGCAGCGAGTTATTTAGCTAGGTGACAAAATGTCCGTTAAAAAAATAGCTAAAGGTTGGTTAGCTTGGCTAAAGCTATCACGAAGGCTGGTGAAAGCTAGCCAAGCAAATGAAGAAAAAACTGACTGACCAACACTTGTAAAACTTTGTTTACAAACCAGAGTTTAGCCAAGTTACTGCTTCTAATATCGAAGAAATACTCAGGCTAATAACCACCCATAAACCGTCGAAATGTTGTTTTTACACTTTGGTTTTTCTGCGGTTTAACCAAAAGAGACATTACGTGTTAATGACAGGGTTTTCAAGGTGCTGGCTTGTTACTTTAAGACCGAGATAAGCCTTCAGGGTTTGCGCTAACCTCAGCTAACAGGTGTTGCGCCCTATACAGTAACACATCAGATTGTGGGACACGTAGGTCTTAAATATTTTCTCTACCCTGCCACGGACAGTATCGTTACATATAAAACATATAAACTGCCTGCAAAATCTTCAGTATTATTGTTCCTGATCTCTAATATTATTTAAGTTTTATATGTGGGCCTTAAATAATTTTTTGACCAGTTAATCCTCCCCGTCCATTTATCCATCCATTTTCTGCTGCTTAAGAAAGGTCGTGTTCCCTGATTAATTACTGGTATTATGAATAATTCATGGACATGTTATTAGGCCATATCATCCCTACTGGTTTTCACTGATATCTTTAACACTTTGGTCAGTGTAACCATGAAACCGGTCTTAAATCCCATTTTGTTAAACGGCATTAAAGTGTTATATTTAACTTTAACCATGTACTATCACATTTTAGTATATTTTATTTTGATGGGCAGGTCTACCCCTGTATTTACAAAGGGTGAACATTTTTTATGGCTGTTAACAATTAAATTGTGACCTTAAACGCATATTCTGGGAAATTCCCTAATAAGTCACAAAATCTGATGGGTGGCAAAACTGTGTGTAACACTATAACACTATATACATGTATGAGAGTTGAAACTTTTCATCTATTTTGCCATCAGAAAGCTAATGTTTAATTCACAAACTATTCCTTTAACTAAAAAATAGGATAGTTTTGTGTATCACACAGCAACTTTACCCTTGTGAATGTGCCTCCTTTGACACAGCCCCAGTTATTTTAGGTGTTACCACATCAAGCTGAAGGGGTTTAAGTGTTTGTTTCACCAAGTTAAAACACACACCATTACTCCAATAAGATGACACGAGAAGTCTTTGTACTTTCCTGCCCTATCGTCAAATCACAATCCTGATCCCAAAGGTCTAGTGGGTAGTATTCTTTTGCTCTTGACTTGAACCTTTTCTGTATGGATCTGTCCAGATTAACAAATGTGGAATATGTAAACTTGACACTGAAATACATCATGTGAGACATAATAAAAAATAATAACACTAGATTTCCTAGGAATGTGTTGCCTCTGTTAAAAATGATGTATTGAAATATATGAAGAACATAAATGTTCATATTTTACACTTGGATTTGCAATGAGGGTGTGTTTCATGCTTTGTGCTAGACCTTTTTCCAATTGAAAGAAATCTCAATGCTATACCATATAGTGATAATTTAGACGAGAGGCTTCCACTCTGGGGCACCGCCATTGATGATTAAACCTTTCAAGCCGATTCAACTATTTAAAAGAAACAGTTTTAAAAGAAAAAACATGTTTATCTTGTACTGAATCTGTGACATCTAAGAAAATGTGGCCCCGAATTTTTCAGTTTTGGAGAATAAATTCACATGCTGAGTGTTGCTTGTCCTCATTACAGTGAAGGGCAGGAGCGGCATCATAGTCACCAAGGACCCGGTGGATTCACTGACACTGGCCAAGATGGAAATATCAGCTCTGACATGCACACAGACGTCTGGATCAAGGGCCATCTGCTCACATGAATCCTAATGGCCTACAGGGGGGCTGTAGACCTGTAACAGGAAAAATCAGTGCAGTGGCTTTGTTAGATGAGAGTATGAGTTATCAATTACCGATTTTATCTGGACTAAAAGCTTAGAGCCATTTTAATGGCCTCATGAGGCTGTAATAATCGTTACACACCAGAGAGCTAAACTGGACGGATGAACAGACGACTTTGCTATTCTTAGATCAGAACCATTAGTCGGGCAGACGAGGTCCGCCTGAGGAGAGGCCTGCAACACAGGCTGCGGTCGAACAGTCCGTTTTGCTTTGGAAAGTCTCTTAACACAGTAAAGTAGTATCCAAGTGGCAGCCATGATAAGAGCTGGTTGACTTCTCTAAATGCCAAGGAAAGGTGCTCTAACGCTTCCTTTCTTATCTCCTTTAACAGAGGGCACACTGGACCATACTTCAGCGAGAGGAAGAGAGATAATGCCGTCCCACAATTCCTTACGGCAGCAACATTTAAAGCGACCCACGTCGATAACATCCACAGCCACGTAATAATGTAGCCTTGTGTTGTGTCCAATTCTCTTAGCACCACAGAGGTCTATTCTTAAGTCCTGAAGAATTCTCTCCTTCACATCCTTCACCTTTACTATTCGACTGAAGCCAGAGTGTTTCCTCTGTATGGTGGCCATTTTAGGACATCACAGACTCAATCCAGCTCCGCTCCATGGTGTCAGATTAAGCTTTGTTTTCTTTGACCTGAATAAATGTGTGCTCAAGTTATTATTTAGCTCCCTGACACACAATGGTATCGACATATACACATGCACACTAACACTATTTATTACTGATTATTCTATCAGCCTTTAAATATAAAAATGGTGAAAAATGCCTGTCAAATTTTCCATAAGCCCATAGTAACGCCTAACAACAATAACATTTTTTTTTTCTGACGAATGATGAAAAATCCAAACATACTTAGTTTACTATGATGTAAAACAAAGAAACTTATTACTAATTCAGTATTTTTCAGCATTAATGGTTAGCAATGTTATTAAAATGCTTCCTCCTGCTTTTTTCTCTGTTCTTGTTTATATTCCCTTTAGTTTGATGTATCCTTGCCCTATTTATGTATGCAATTAACCATTTTTTTCAAGGGTTGTCGCTTAAATTTTATCTGTAATATCTTTCCCAATTCAATAAATGGGCTTCCTTCCTCAGGTTGCCATGTCCTGGAGCAACAACTGAAGTACTGGGAAACACTGTAGCAGTGTGTTGGTATTTTCTGGCTTTTCTTTTTGGCACAGATGATTGTTTTATGGATTTATGGATGGACATGTGCATCTGTCCAGCAGATTAACAGAGAGTGGTTTGGATTCCTACTCCATATTTGCTGTGACCAAACAGATTCAGCCCTGGACAAGTTTTTCACCATCGTTGAATGTTTACCATCTTCCCTCCAAAAGGCAGAAACCAAAGTGGATATTTGTCAAAGAAGCTGGCAGCAGAGAACAGCAGCACAAATTTCCCAGAGAGACATGTCACCACAAGTGGTATAAAACTGTCATTACAGTGATTTATTATAATGAACCATGAAAATAGCCAACCAGTGCAGTGTCTGTGAGTCTCTCCCCTCCACACAAACATACACTCACACACACAAATAATAAAAAAAGACAAAGTTGAAGAGTCCAGAGAGGGAAAAAAATAAAATAAAAATAATGCTACAGTCACAGAAACATTCAGCTTTGCCAAGAAGAGCGTTCGTATTTACAATAATTCAAAATGGGATGGGAGCGAATTGTACAAGCATAGAAAAGAAAAGAAGCAAATATTTACAACCTGTTCCTGGTGAAAGCTGGAGTAACCACCTATACATTAAATTACACTTTCTACAAATAACCATTGATATTCAAAAATAAACCGCTAACATCCTACCTGTGGGCGAGACCACTCTGCCTACCTCAGAAGACTACAAGCACTCGTTAACACAAAATATCTCACACGCGCGCACACTTTCCTCCTCCAAGCAGCCATACACCATTACACACACACCAACACATACATACACAAGCGCACACACATACACACCCATACATACATGAACAAACACACACGAGTGCAGCCTCCCGGGGTGGTGAGGAAGGCTCCCAGAAATGGGTCTTTTCTGAATCTGCAGCGGTGAACAGATATTTGTTGTTAGACAGAGGAATAAAAAAAATAATTGTGTTTTTTTTTCTCTATACAAAAGCTTTCTCTTTGCTATAATGAGCCACTAGATTAAAACAAATAAATGGTGTAGAGAGCCGACAACAGACGAGAGAGAAGAGGAAGTTAAAGGAATAACTGACAAAGGAGGAAAAGGAGGAGGAGGGGGGAGGTGGTGGTTGGGGTAAGGGTGGGGGTGGGGGTTTGGGGGGGGGGGTATAGGCTGGAATGTCCATTGATAAACAAAGTGCGGGGCCTTACAACGGGGTCCAAACAAGACACAGAACAGAGCTTTCCTCTCCATCACAGGAAGGATATATAAAAACAAAAGGAGGCCAGAGAGAGAGGGCTATGAGCACCGGGGGGATCGTCCATCTTCATTTTTACAGTTCGTCTTGAAGATTATTTCACTGTCCTTTTCTCTAAAATTTTTCTGTCCTTGGTTTTTTGTTGTTGTTTTTTTTAAAAAGTACCCTTTTATCCCACAATCAGCTGTTTTTCCACTGGCCATGTGTTCAGGTACATAGAAAACATATCTACATTGTATGGTACAGGCCCCTCTCGGGCTGAGTTCTCAGGGGCTGCTGGGGGCTGACAGCAGAGAGGGCGGTCAGTGCCACCCTGTGCTCAGGTACCCCGAGCTGTGGAAGGGGGTCGAGGACGCAGGAGCTCCACGAGTCCCAGAAGGCATCTGGGAGGCGGCGGCCTGGGCCTGGCCTTGTTGAGTCTGTTGGGGAGGAGGAGGGGGAGGTGGAGGCAGTCCGGTCTGCTGAAGGGGCGGGGGGTACGTAGATTGGGGCACTGAAGGATTGGCAGCGGTGCCTGGGTGCAGCAATGCCGGCTGAAACCCCCCTAAGTTCTGAAAGTGGTGGGGCTGCATTGGTGGGTTGGTCGATGGGGCCGGGGGAGGCGGGGGAGGAGGCGGAGGAGGGGTGAGTGACAGCAGGGCGCCGCTGGTAGGAAGAGGCTGCTGCTGCTGCTGCTGCTGCTGCTGGGAGGTCTGGCCCTGTGGGGGAGGAGGCGGAGGGGGAGCGGTGGTCAGCATGAGCTGATGCTGCTGGATGGGGGGAGGCTGCAGGTTGACGTGCAGCAGGGTGGGGCCGGGCATTGGGTGTGGAGGTGGAGGAGGCGGTGGCGGTGGAGCAGCCGAGCTCTGATAGTGCACGCTGTGGGGAAGAGTCTGCATCATGGGCTGAGAACCAGGAGGGTACGGAGGTGTGACGGCAGGTTTAAACCCAGGGAAGGGTCCAGCAGGTGAAGCGCTCTGGCTGGGAAAATAAGCCGTGGAGGCCGGCGGTGCTGGTGGAGGAGGGGGAGGTGGCGGTGGAGCACCCTGTGAGTTATACTGGGGGAAACTAGTGGGGCCGGTCTGAGCCTGGGCCTGGGGCTGGTTTTGAGGCTGAGGAGAGAACAGCGCCCTCTGGCTGCGGTAGGGTGAGCCCTGAGCCTGAGGCTTGGGAGAGTGGAGGAGGGAGGATCCAGGGTAGTGGACCGGAGAGGAGGGCAGCGGGGTGGGATGGAGCTTTGTCGGGGTCAGAGGAGCCGGCTTAGGTCCTGCAGGCTTGCTCGGTGGCTGGCTTGTTGGGTTTGGCGTCCGAGACTGACCATCGCCTTCTTCCTCCTTCGCCGACCGACTGGGAGGCTGAGCAAGAGGACCAGGAGAGCAGGGCTGAGAGGAGAGAGGCAGAGTCAGACACTGACATAATATAAGCAAATACAATCAGTAAGACAATTAGAGACTAATACCAGAAATAGAATCAATGAAACCAATAAAAGACAATAAAAAATACATTAGAGGCAACTGGATACCTTTGCATATTAGTTTGGAAAAAAATGTGTAAGATTTTAAGTCACATTCAGGCTTTTTTAAAAAAAAAAAAACATCTTATAGACCAAATGATCTATCAAGACAGTTATCTCCAGATTAAATATTAAAAATACTCATTAGTTGCGGCTCTAGAGGCTTTAAACGATGGCCATAAAGAATGCTAATCACAAGCCAGGGGGTAATGATGACTCACTGCGTGGGTCGGGGTCTTCTGAAGACTTGGCGATGGACAGTCTCTCAGTGCAGGTGTATCGCCACCCTCTGCCTCACCATCTGCAAGAACAGTACAGGATATTATGACCAAGAGGTAAGCACATGATCGACATGTGAAAATATCCCTTGTTGCAGATGACTCGGAGTCGGTGTTACTGTTCTCACCTGTGTCTTTATCTTTACTGAGCAGCAGAGCTCTGTGGTAGCTCCGCTCTCGGGCCTGCTCTACAGAAGTCGACGACGTCCTGAGGAAGAAACATTGAGACCATTACAATCTTATTTCCAGTAGGGACACAATGAGTAATCTTTGTACTGGATATACTCTCATATATGTATTGTTGAGGGGACATACCACTGTCCCTCTCCTCCTTCCTTCTCTCCTTTCTCTCCAGATGTCTCTGCCTCCTCGTTAGTTTGGGGTTCCTTTACGGCAGTGGTGGGGGTGGGGGTGGTGCAGGGAGCTGTGGGAGCTGGGGGTAGAGGCGGCTCACTGGTGGCCTCCAAAGCAACGGGAAAGGCGTCCACGGTCAGAGGTGGCACGGTGGAAACGGGAGAGCTGCACTCGGTCTTGGAGCCGCTGCGACGGGCTTCTCGTTGACGCTTTCTGTATTCGAGCAGAGAAACCTGGGAAGATGCAGAATCTCAGTGTTATTTGTGAATGGAAGGCAAGTCTTGGATCAAACCATTAGAGGGCAGCAATTGGACAATAACTGACACAAAGGGTAGTATACCGCACACGTGTACAGTACATCATCTTCTAATCCACATTGCCAAGAGAGTATGCGATATAGAATAAAAGCCTAGAAAATGATGTTTCTGTATTATAACTTTTGTTTACGCTGCACTGGAGATATTATAAATGCTTCTGCAAATGTACCTTTTTCTTCTGTGGAGGGTTCTGCGCTGACCCTCCTCCGTCGCCGGCGCCATCCCCGTTCAACGAGCGCGAGAAGCCGAGTGAACTTCCCTCCTCAGAGCAGGGGTAAAAGAGCTGCCCCTGGCCTTCACTGAAGGGAGCCTGAGAGCCAACCAATGACCCCGTCCCTGCTGTGGGCCCTGCTGCAGTCCCAGCTGCAGCCTCGGGCCTGAAGGGAGCTGCCAGTGGCTCCAGGGTGTGTGAGGGGGTGAGGTCCCTTAAGTTTGAGTTGACTGGGGAGAAGTTCAGGCCAGCTGGTCCAGTCGGGCCTCTTTCAGGGCTTTTAATCCAGCCGGGAAAAGAGGAAGCACATGTTTCTGCGGACGAAGAAGCCTCACTACTGCCTTCTACAACCCCGCCGTCTGCCCTGTCCTCTATGCATTCCACGGACTCCACGGGTGGAGGCTGTGGGCTCTCTGGAACTGACACCTTTGTTTCTGTCTGGAGTCCGTCTGAGCTGGGAGCCCTGATGCATGGGGAGGAGACCAACGAAGGGGGGCGATCCGCCTAGGGAAAGAAGGCAGGGATCGACATCAGGTGACTGTTGTCATATCGAAAATGCATGTAAAAATCCTACCATGTCCCCACAATAAGACCAGAGGTAATATCACTCTGCCCTCTTAATAACTGCCAAGTCGTATGACAAATGAACCAACTTTATCCTGACTGTGAAATTTTAAATTTCTAAAAATAAACACTAAACACTAATCCTTGTGAACAATATTTCCTGCTGTGTGCTCCGCTCACCTCTTGCACACTGGGTTTCCGGCTGACCTCTGGTGAGTTCTCCACTGAAGATTCACTCTGCAAAACCAAAAGCACACTTAATCATTCCAGTTCTTTTTCACATGTAATACATATGCAACCGTCACAATGTTTTCCATATAGACCGCCTTACCTCCTGAGGGGCACTAAGTGTTTGTGTTGGGGTGCTGGGCAGGGGCTCTGTACTTGGCTCCTCGGTTCGGGGACGTGGTGGGGTAGCCAGCAAGATGGGTGTTGCGGGTGTCTCCGACTGGTCTGCCCTAGTGGGCGTGGCACAAGGGGAGCCGTAGGGCGTTGAGCTCTCAGACATACAGGCATCTAACGGACTCAACCGCCGCTTTTTCAAAGGTGTGGGCAACTCTGAAAGAAGCAGAGCAGTGAGTTTTTATTCAAGTGCTTTTCGCAGGTTGACTTGATTTTGAAAAGTAGATGATGTGACAGGTTTCATTTGGCACCACACTGAGCGCTGGCCACGCAGCTCTCATAAAGACCTACCTGGTAGCGAGCAGGTGCCATTGTAAGGTAGAGGGCTGTCAGAGTCTCCATTAATGGAGGGGCTGAGAGGACCCTCACTGGGCATGAAGAGGCTCGGTCGTCTGGCTGGGCTGGTGGAGCCCTCCTCCTCTAGAGCCTGCTTCAACCATCGCTGTGAGAAAAAGAAGAGATTTAGGAATTTCAGTGAAAAACAGCAAACAGTGGTTAAATATTAGCAGCCCCTTCTCCGTTCTTGATACCAGTCACACTTTCTTGATTATAATTGTCAACTTTAGAGGCGATCGAATGAGTTTAACACACTGGAAAACTTTTTTAAATTGGCTGGCGCAGTCGTGGAGACAAAGCTAAACAAGAATATACAACACTCAATAAGATTATGGAAAGATCCTCATGACTTTCAAAAACTGGCCAGACATCAAAGCCAAACAGGAATATTTCTAAAGCAGGACTTTGTACCTTCTTGCAGGAGCCTGTGGTTGGCGGCGTTTCTGGCAGTTCTCTGGATCGCCGTCTCCCTGTGGGGACTCCAGGAGTGGTGGGGCTGCGGTTTGCCAGGAATGGGGACGAGAAGCGGACGTAGTGTTTGGGCGTGCTGTAGACCTGGGGCGAGCAAGCCATGCCTGGTAGGGCGTTGAGCTGCGTGGCGAGTACTTCGGGGTCACTGCTTATTCTCAGCGGTCTCTCTGGGGCCGGCTCTGGGGTTTGCACTGCACCGCGGTCCTGCTGCTTCTCTCCCACCCATTCACTGACAAAGTGCTGTTGAAAGGAGTTTGAGAAGATTTAACAAATTATACTACATGAAATAAGAATATGGGTGTCCAACAAACACACAGTTGCTCAGTAATGGTGACATCACTGTTGTCCATGCAGTAATAAAAAAATGTTACTGTACCTTTTTAGTTTTGAAGTTCTTGCTCCCGGTGCGGTTTCTGTCAGGTGCAGGTGAGCTGCTCTGCGGAGGGCTGGTGTCTGGTGCTTGGGAAGTGATGGCCTCCGGCTCTGGCGCAGTGGGGGTTTCTCCCTCAGGGGTTTCATTGGTCAGCGGCTCCACGGACTCAGCTGGAGAGCCCGGGGGCAAGTCAGAGCAGGCGCTGATGGTGCGAGCTCGCCGGCGCTGCTGGCCGATGTGCGTGCGGTTTCTTGAGAAGCTTTTCCTGTTTCTTGAGCCTTTGACCTTTGCCGGCTTTAATCCTGGCTCCTCTTTCACCTCCAGAAGTGGCTATCAGAGAGACAGTCGAGTATTTATATTCTTTAAAACATTGCAATGTTAAAACAAGCTCCAAAAGTCTGATTAAATAAACTATTTATGCGGAAACACACTGCTTGGCCAAGGTTAGTACAACACAAACTATTTCAAAAAAGGAGGCCTTGCTTCTGTGTGCTATTGCTCAAGTATTTATGACACCCAACATTCAAAAGTAAACCAAACAAGAGGGTTTTTGTGTCTCTGTGCTCTCACCTGCATGACAGCTGGGGAATCCGCCGTCTCTGGCGTGGCTGGAGGCTCTTCCTTGATGTCACTGCGACCCCCAACCTCTGACTTGACACTACCGATTCGCTCCAGGGCCTGCTCCCTGCGTTTCTCTCTCTTCTCCATGCGGGCAAAGGCTTGCAGGATGGCCTCCATCTTCCTCTCTTCTCGTGTCTGGAGAGAGTAAGTTGTGAAGGGTTGGGAGAAAGGGGTGGAGGAGAGGAAGAGGGAGCACAAGCATTAGTCCATGAAGCACTACTCACCCACAGAGCCCTAGAGATAGCGATACAACGGGTTAATGTGTGCTGCACAGAGAAAGCCTTTCTAGCTGAGTGCAGAGACAAGTGAAAAAGTGACCCCTCGTTCTCACAACAGGAGAAGCAAAAAGGAGAGAAGGTCAGACAGAAGCGACAGGAAAGTGTTGTGAGGTTGTGTCAAAAAGTGACTGTGACACTAAGATTTTGAACTTTAGCACATCTAATGTGTTCCTGTTCCCAGCTTGGTATACATGGAAACCACTGCTGCCTCCACCAAAAACAAAGAGCTCCACCTTCAGTCAGACCACCCCATTGAAAATTAATTCATACCACGAAACACACTGAGACAACACACGAATTTCTGCATAGCTCAGGCTGAAGACTGGTGTCTGTAAAGATGAGACAGTTAGTACGCTTGAGTAAGTCAGGCACCTCTAAGAAATTTTGGGGGTGGGGAGGCTGGTAAATGGGTGGAGTGGAGTTGGCTATGTACGGGTCAAGTTTACCTCCTTGTGTTTCAGTCCCTTCCAGCTGGAAGCCGCCCCGACAGGGAGATGGGACTGCTCCGCTGGGTTGGCCTGAATGTTCAATAAAGAGACAGCCCAGTTTAGAAGAGACATGTCCCCCCTAAACAAGGCTTCACAAACAGTGGACAGATCTGGACTAGTGACTCTAACCTTCTGGTGGTATGTCAGGTACTGCAGGTGTTGGGCAGAGTGGACTTTGTAATATCCTATGATACCAGACAATGACAACTCTAGAGCTACGTTAAGCTGGACTAATGACACCACAATGTAAACTATCAAATATTGGCAGTACTTTACTCCTGATGACATCTAAGATGATGTATTTACACAATTCTAGTTCACACCTGCCACACCACTTCAAGGGTTTCCAACCTCATAATAACCTCTCAGCATTTATATCACAAAACAAGCTTGTTGAAACCCCTTTAAATTGTGCAATTTGGGGCTGTCTGTGACAAAAGTTGACAGTCCTGGGAGGAACACTGAAAAAAAGACTGTGGTCCTAGATCATACTGTGAAACATTCATGAGCACACAAACCTAAACAACAGAGGTTTGTGGGACTCCATAAGAACTATGGCCAAAGTTTGTTGATTGTTTTTCTATTTATAACGTAGCACTATCATTCACCACACAATTAGACACAGCTCAGGTTGGACACAGATTGTGACCAAGATTTTATTGACACAATGCAACATACAAGAAACTTAAACGATTGTCTAAAGGGATATATTCTCAAAAAGTTTCCAGCTTACACCTTCCATCTATAGAATACCCTCCCTGAGTTTGTATATCATAATAAAAGCCTCTTAAGTCACCTACAAACAACTCCAGCCCTAACTTTAATGTCCCTATAGGAAAATTTGTCTCACAGCCAGGTAAAACACAGGACACAGACTCAAAGCATTACTAAGTAAAAAGATGCCACTAGTAAACCCAAATCTAGCCTACACAGCCAAACATTCAGTTAAGGAGGCATTACACAGCCAGGATATGCCTTTTTCAACCAACAGGCGGTTCTGTTTAAGTAGGCAAGATATCATGCCAACACACACTGATGTTATCTCCCCCGCACCTTGTCGTGGCGTGGATTTACAACACCCACATGCATCTACTAAGCTTGTGATCGTCAGTGTGTGAATGCATGCTTCTTTGCTCCAGCAGCAGAACTCTCTCCTGGGCCACATTCCATAGAAGACAGCCTATTGGATCTCCCAAAGTCAATATAGCCCTGGCAACAAGGTTCTACCCTCTGCAGCCCCTCCTCTCTCTCTCTCCCTGCCTCCCCCTCCCTCCCCTCAACGATCTATCCCTCTCTGGCCGATTAGCAGAACTGTACGTTGGCCAAAGATGAGTCAGCACTTTACACCTTGGGTCCACCGTGTGAAATGGAGCTGACTGCAGGGTAATTTCCAGAGCGTGTGTGTAGGTGTGTGTCAGTATAGTGTACCACATTCGCCTGTGTGTGTTTGATCCCATTGGTCAGGGACATAAGGCCGTTTGGCAAGGAGAAAGAGTGGTTGAACCAGTAATGAGCCATTTCAAACTCGTGGCCGCAATGAAGGTGAGAGGAAAGCTATACTCAAACTCTAATGTGCTCTGGGGGATAGTTTCAGGATGTGTGACGACACGATATTCTGGTTTTGTTCTTGCTGACAGGAGATGGTGTAGTAAATGAGCATGTGGCACTGGAGACCTATTCATTTTCTACCATGGTCACAAAAAAGGACAAAAATGAGGAAAATAAATGTCACTGCTTAATGACACACAAGCACAAAGCCGCAGTACTGTGAGAGAAAAGAGGAGGGAAGGCAGAGCTAAAGGAGGGGAAAAAAAAAACAAACAGGACTGAGCAAAACAGCAACAGGGGCATTGACAATGTCGGGAGTGCCAGCAGTAGATGAGTTTTGAAGAGGAGGTAGGGTTTAAGGAAAAGAGGCAGAAGACAGCTGCTCCTATCCAAGCCACAGCCCCTTTAGCAGACAAATAGTTAAGTCTATGCCCAGAGCAACAGGGGACATTTTTATTTTTGCTCTTTCTGCTGGGTGGCTGCATGGCAAAAAAAAAGCTGTAGCCCCCTAGCTTGGCACACTTACCATCTTCCTCCTCCTCTCTGCAATCTGCTCCTCTGACTCCATCTCTACTTCATTGCTAACGGAGGTTTTGTCTTCTAGATCCTCATATAACTCAGGATCCTGTAAGAGGAGGGGAGAGCGGGGTATGGCGCTTTATCATGGCTGATAATTCAGTCTGGCTACAGACTAGAGGGACACAGGTAAGAGTGGAGGAGAGGGGAGGTGAGGGGAGAGAGGGACGGGCAGGGGGGAGTAATCTGAAAAGATTCAGGAGGGTGGAGTAACTTTTTTTCTTTAGTGGCCAGCCTGTGCACAAAACACACCTGATCCATACTTGTCTTTGGTCACACACAGTGATGGTTTAAAACAGGACCGTCTTAGAGAATGAATGTTGTAGCAGTCCTGCCTGGAGTGTGAACATATTGTTACAGTGATGCCTTTTATATATTCAAGATCCTTTGCTGGGACTTCTCATCTCCCCTTTCTTCCTTACAGCTGTGAAACAACTCTGCAAAAGACTTTACATTTATTGATGTCTAAACCAGTCTCCATGTGACACAATGGACTGGTTTCTGAATGGTCAACACCAAATTTGCCAAATACACTTTGACATAAAGAAGATTTCTATAATAATTTGGCTCGGTCATGGTACGTTAAAATTGCTATTCTGGAACCAATGATTCTGTTGCAGTTAACACATCCAAGAGAGATGCCACTCTCTGATTGTGTACGCCTGCACGAAAGAGTAATAGACTACAACACACTCTGCCAGACAAATGGCACAAAAGTGTCTTGTGCAGGAAAACCTGAACTATGTCTTCAGAATTATTTACTGGGAGGGACAAAAGTGAATGCATAAAGGGATGGTGGGGAAAAAAAAGAGGGAACTAAAGAGGATGTATAGTATCAAAGAGTGACTAACAATGGCAAACACATGCATAGACCATTTCACAAAGATCAAACAAAACTGCATGCATGGACAACAAAAGTGAATGTATTGTTACAAAAAAAACGAAGTCTAACCATGTGACATATGAGCAGTAAAGTGTTAAAGAAAGGTGAAATTGGGTGCATTGAGTGTGATGATCATAAAAGCGCAATCTTGCCTGGTTGTTTGAGATAGAGAGGCGGAGAGGAGAGAGTTTTCTCTGTTTGCCGTCGCCTACACTCTTGCCCTTCCCCTCGCCGTCCAACCCCATGTTCTGGTTCTGGCCCTGGTCGTCCCGGACCGTCTCCTTGTCCTTACGACTCCCTCGGCGCCGGCCTCCAGAGCCCAGGTTCTCCGTGGGCTCTAGGTTGTGCTTGAGCACCGGGCACTCCTGGTTCCCCTTCACACAGGCACAGTCAACCTTGTATTTACTACACATATTAAGAGAAGAAGAGAGAGGAACAATATGAAGTTAGAGAGAAAAATGATTTTGCATTGCTCCTGTGATTCTGCTTACAAGTTTATTCCTTATAACTCACCAGCTGCCATAGTCAAAATCAAAGCCAATGGTGATCTCTGTGCCCTTGGTGATAGGTCTCAATGAGTAGATGTATAAATGCAGCATGCCATCTTCAATGACGTGCCGCACCTGAGGGTGTTTTCGTAAAACATTAGTAAAAACTAAAGAATGGTTACACAGCATAAATATGCATCAGGGCTATGTTTAAGTTCAATTCAAGTATGATTCAATTTTCAGGATGTCTCCTCACTTCAGAATTGGGGGTGCAGGAACGACGGATGAAGCGTGCCTCGTTGCCGAAGCTGCGAGCGTCCACGCACATCTCCAGTCCGTCAAATTTAGAGTAAAATAACACAAATGGGTATGGCCTAAAAAGGGAAACAGGTGAAGTCAATACATGAGTAATAATTCACACAAAAACACCACAGTGTAATGAACTGCAGCGCAGAGCTGCCAGTAACCTTTTTCCCCAGAGGCCTTGTTATTGGTTAATTTGTTTGACCTGCATACAAAAATGCAGCAGGCTTCAATTTAAATTCATAAGAAACAAATCCAGGGAGAAATCCTTTTGAGTAGAGAGTAGCATTCTGACCTCTTAAAGAAGTATCCATTGGCCTCAAACTGCTGTCGAAGCATGAACTTTCCCCTGTACTCAATGATGAGGGAGTCTGGGGCCAAGTCTCGCACCGCCTTGAGGATCTTCTTGTTCTTCTGAACTTGACTCTGGAGGGGAGAGAGAGCCAGACACAAGGACACACATTAAATTCCACTAAAATTCAAAGAGAAAGTTAGGTTTATAGACTGGCGGAGAGTGGAGGTTGAAGGGTGGGTGTCTTTGGACATTATGACATAGTTCAGACTTTTAAGTACAGACTATACACAAGGTTATACCTCCACAGGTGGTTTGAAAGAGGCTGGATGCGTGTTGTACGCCAGGCTCTTGCCGTCGCCTTGCTCTTTGACACGCAACAGGACCTGGACGTCCTCACTGTACTGATTGCTGCTGGCCTCCTCGTAACGCTCCATCCACGTCTTGATCTTGTTCTCCCACAGAGACGGGTGCTCTGTCGGCTCCTGCTCTGGAGCTGCACCCTGAAATTAACAGTACAGCTGTTGGTACACATGGCTCATGTTTTGACTATAGACTACAACAGGACTCTGTAGACAGTGGTTTTGTGTTGTTTGTTGTTTGAGTTTACCTTTACTCTGGAGGACTTTCTGGATCCCTCCCGGAAGGCCTGTCACAGAAAAACGAAATTAAAACTTTAATGTTAAATTAAGTTCAAGCAGAAATGAACCTTTACTGGTTTCATTATTATTATGAGTCAAAGCAGACCTTCTTAGCTCTGGCAGAGGATGCTGGAGGCTCCTTTTCTCCACTCTTTTTACGTTTTTTATCAGCCTGTTTATTGCCAAGGCGCCCAGTCGTCAGGGTGATGGTGGTAGGCGTGTGTTGGAAGGTGGAGTACAACTCTAGCGGCACCTCATCTCCACTCTCTGTAGCACTGGTGTCCCCATCTGAATAAGCAAACAAGTACATGTCAGTGATTGGGAGAGAGTACTGAACAAAGAAAATGACATGCAAGGCTATAAAAAGCTACAGCTGCTGCAGGCGAAAAAACAGAGCCAGCCAAATTACAATAATGGAAGATAAGACATGTTACAACACAGACTGGGAAGAAACATTTTACAACTTGTCCAGCAGGTGTCAGTGTGTCCTGGGCTCAGGCTGAATAAAATCTGGCTCAGCCTGCAGGGGGAGGAAGCTGCACCCTGACACAGCCTACAACCTGCTCTGTTCACTAACAAGCTGGCCTTTTACTGCAGCAAGGAAACCAGTAAAAGCAGAACTGAAAGATCTATGTAAAGCCTCTCACAGAAAATTTCTAACACCTCATAATTTGCACTGGGGAATGGAGCTCTCAAGGACTGGTCATATTTGGCAACATACGTGCTATCTGCAAGTCTATCCAACTTAATTTGCACCAATGTAACTTTATTTTGATATGATTAAAGGTAAAGTAAATGAGGATCTGAAGCACTCTTAAGAAGACTGGGGCCTGCACGTTCATCTTGCTTACCAGACAAACATTCTCGTTTCCTGGTCTGCAGCAGAATGGCCCTCTCTCTATCCAGGTGTCGTGGTTGGCAGCGTTCACACAGGTAGGTCTCAGGAATGTTCTGCCTGTCGATGCCCATGCAGTCTATATGCTGCCAGGCGCTGAGAAAAATCACAGCAAAGGGTTTTTAATAATTTTTAAGTCATTGTTCGAAGTTGCTTCAATGTTAACAAGTTTGGGACTCGGGAGGAGCCGAGGTCTGAGTCATCAGCTAATTAAGATTGTACAAAAGATCTGGTAAACAATGAACAACAGAACAACCCACAGGAACTCAGATGGATGAAAAAAGGCCAGAGTCAACACTAGTCTAGTCCAGGCGTGTGACTACTTGTGTCAGCCGGGCTCTTTACCTGCACTTGTCACAGCAGATCATGTAGCCGTCATCGTGGGTGAAGCCACAGATGCAGCGGGTGATGTCAGCCCCGTAGCTGCCATCCTCTGAGGTGCTGAGCGTGGTGCCCCTAGATGCTTCGTCCTGGCCCCCTGGAACAAACAGCCCTCCCTCTCCTTGTCGAATCAACATGGAGGGGGGAGGGGAGGCCGGTGGCGTAGGTGGGGGCCGCGCCCCATAGTTATGGTCCTGATGGAAGGATGGAGGATGGGGGGCATGTAAATGATGATTGTGAGGATAATATTTCTACTGCATAAAACTTAAAACCATAAGGGGTCATCAAAGTAATATACCATGGTGATAACGATTAAAATAAAGCATATGACAAAGGACAAAAATTCCTACAGGACTGCAACTAACGATTATTTTCATTATTATTTGGTATGAGAAAATAAAAAAAATTTAATACCAATCCTGGATTTTTTTTTCTCCTAAAGCCAAAGTTGATGTTTGTAAATGTTTTGTCTGAACAACTAAAACCAAAAATATTTAAATTCATTAGTGTAAGAGAGCAAAACATTCTGACACGGGAGGCTGGAATCATAAAGCATTTGGCATGTTTGCTTAAACAATGACCTACATGATTAATCAATTACAAAAATAGTTGCTGATTAATGCAGCTCTAATTTCCTATATCTGAAAAAGATTGAGGAAGCTAGTCCATTACAGGTCAATGTTCCATTTCAGCCTAAATGGGAGCTAGTCAGGACACACTCAATGATTAACAGAAAAGGGAGGGTTTAAGGTATGTAGGTTATTTGTAAAAGAGTGAGAAGAAACAGTGTGTGCGTGTGTGTACTCACAGCGTAAGGCAGGCCAATGTAACTGTGGGAATGGTGTGAACTGCTGCTGTAGATCTGGTGTGGGTAGCTGGACTTTTCCACTACCACAGGGCTGGCCTCCACCGATTCTGGTCTGCTGGGCAGCAACACAAACAAAGAACACACATTACTGTATACTGAAGAACTTAGATAACGAGGTTACAAAGTAAAACCTTGTGTATTGTTCCCTCCCCAACAGTGTGAGGAAGTGTGTGCATGTCAAGAAGGCTTAGCAGGGAAGCACAGTAGCTACTGCTGCTGAGAGAGAAGTATAGTGTCTAGAGGAGTATGGACACATGCTATGACAATGACAATCAAACTACTCCTGAGCTGACATCCACAAGGCAGGCAATCTTCAGAAATCACATTCACACAAAACAACAGACACACAATCATTTGTTCAAACTTATTTATACCAAACCAGTAAATCCACTTTCCCCAGGATCGCAGCGCCGCTAGGGAGAGAGCCTGTTTGGCCGTTTGAAACCAACCCACCCTTATTATGACATGATTAATCTAGTCTTCAGTTGCTGGGGGGGGGGAGGCTCTAAAGGAAGAGGGAAGTGGAACTGGCAAAACGGATGGCATGAGACAAGATAATCAGGTATGAACAGACGAAAAAAGAGAAGAGGTTAAAAAGTGAGAAGAGAGCGAACGCTACACAATGAGCAAAAGAAGGTAAAGTGCGGCAGCTGTTCATGTGATAGTCAGATATCCACATGTGTTAATGGTTCAATCATGCGAATAATGCACTTGATCCTCCTCTTTTCACAGAGTCCTGTCTAGAAAACTGCTCTAAGGTCAGCCAAAGACACAAAAACCATGAGACAGCGCATGTGACAGCTAATGAGCTTGTTTCCTTCTCTGCTCTTTGTATCTCTACAGACATAAAACTAAAAAAAAGTTCATCTTACACCAACTAACTCCATGAGGGCTACTGCCTGCAAGTTTCCGTGAACCAAGGCAAAATACATGGAGAAAAGCTCACTAAGCAAACTGGACAGCCTCTCAGGTATATACTGAGTCAAATGGGTACAAAAGACTAAAAGACTGTAGGGACTCTGAACAGGCCATGCAGCATTTCTGCCGATGTAATGCTGTTCAGCTCTGCTTACAATGTGACTCCATAACCCAACATATTTTGAAACCTTCATTCAGAAAAGAAGAAAAATACAGCGAAAAGACCAAACCTCATTAGCAGACAGACAATAACCAAGTAGCTGGAGCAAGTATTAATGACATTAGTGAAGCTTTAAATAAAAGCAACACATTACTCCCTCCGTCCCTCCTTTTCCTTCCTTCCTTCCTCCCCTGTCTAAACTCTTTTAAGTAAGTCCCAAGGTAAAGTGGTGATACGGTACCTGCGTGAGCCCTTCTCAGGCCTTTTGCTCTTGTTGCATGCCGTAAGAGCACTGTGCAACACTTCCTGTGTGTATTGCCGCTCAAGTATTTTCACTGTCAAAGTGAAAACGTAAGTGTGTGCATGAGATCTGGAGGCGGACCTAGGGTTAAGGTGTGTGTGTGTGCGTGTGTGTACACAACAGATTAACTGCCACAGAGATAAATTTGTCTAAATGTTTAAGTGTGTAGAGAGAGTCTGGCTTAAAAGGTGGAGGGAAATTTTGAAAAAATAAAATAAAATACTCAGAGTGTGCAGTAGGCACTCACTAACTTTCTCCAATTAATCATTAACCAGACCAAAGTCTACAGTTTACAATACATGGATTTAAGATGTGGTTGAGACGCATCATTCAGCAGCCAAAGGAGGGATTTTTTACTAGGTCAAAGAGAATTCATGGGAATTGGGCATTTCCACTCTTTCAGTTTGACCTGCCAGTGAATCAGCAAGAGCGACAGAGACAGAAAGGACACACAACACATAGGCAGTGACAGTCAAAAGCAAACAAGTGAGCCAGCCTGTTCAGCGGGAAGGAAGTAAGCATGTCTGAATGTATGTGTGCATAGCTGGAGGGTTCATATCATTAACATCTCCACTCCTGTGAAGTGGAAAGGAGGGACTAGAGAGTCAGACTACACATAAAGCGGGAGGGCTGCAGACATGCAGTCAGTCATGGTAATGCTCCAACACAAACATCTACGGCCTGTGTCACACACATGAAAAGATGAGTGCGAGAAAGAAAGTGGGATGAAAAGGGCTTTTTTGAGCTTGGAGTTAAATTTAAAGTGGCAGCTAGGTATGTACTATTTTTAGCTCATACATGTCAGGTATTTAACGGAGGAGCAGATGTCATTTAAAATGCAAACACCTGCTGAGAGAGGGTGAAAAGGCAGAGTGGACGAGCGTGGAGAATGGAGAGATCAACAGCAGGAGAGAAAAAGAGCAGCACTGAACAGCCAGAGGCAACGCCTTCACTCCTAAAGAGCTCCTACTCGCTTCCATGGCAACATTACGTATTCTGTCTGCGTGTGCGCGCACGCTAGGCTCTGTGTGTCATTGTGGACACACACACACTGCATTAGCCAACAGCTGGTCACGCTGCTGCAGACTTCAGGGGGATGTGGAAAGGACGTGACGCTGTTTCTCTGGTGAGTAGCCAGCCCCGCTCTTCCAGACTCGGCTGGCGCACTCACAATACTCCAAAGAGCTGTGTGCGTATGTGCGTGTCCAACTACGCTCTGTCCCTCTGGTCTGGAGGGGACCTGCGCAGCAGCAGGTGGAAGCCCCTTTCAAGCTTGTTATCTGCTTTTGAATAAATCTGCAGCAGGCGATCAGACGCAGAGCGTGGACGGACAAAGAGTGAGCGAGAGAGTCAAGGCGAGGGGGTTTACTCCTGCCCCCGGTGGCAGCAGAGCTCCGTAGAGAGGAGGAGGGGGGTAGGGGGACGCGGTGGGACTGTTTAAGACGCCATATCTATGTGAGGGCCACCTGTCACTCAGGCCAGTGACCATGGTAACAGGCCCTGCGCAGTGCAGAGGGGAGGGAGGGGGGCGAGGTGCAGATACCATGGCAACACAAGCTGTCACGGCAACAGCTCTGATGAAGGCAGAGGGGAGGGCTCTCCCTCTTTTAAAGAGACAGGAGCCCCTCCGTAAGTTGATGACGTGTGTTATTCTTAAGTCATACGAGAACCTCTTGCTTCATTTATTTGACCAGAAAAAGCCACGGCAATGTCCTTGACAAGACTATAGGGAAAAAAAAGAGGAGGGGCAATAGGAGGCTTGTTGCCATGGTTCCATGCACCATTTCTGCTTCACCGACTGAACGCAGTGTACACATGTGCAAATATCAAGCTAGAGCATTAGAAAAGGATCAAGGAGAATTGCGTTGTGCTTCTGTTTTCCTCACACAGTTAGTGTTCACATACATCTACATTCTGGGCTTACAGCCCGTTTCATATGGGCAGATGTAGTTAATAACTGAACACTGAGAATGTCTATGTGATGAGCAATGGCTGAGTGCAACTATAATCAATGGCAAGACAGTACTGTCCATTAGAGCGGGCACTGGAGGGGCCCTGCTTCCACAGACTGCAAATTCCTTTCCCATTAACGGTAACTTTGTAAACGTGAGAGAGGAGATCTATGTAGAAAGAGAGAATTGAATCAAGCCACACAGAAAAGCAAAGGATGACAGAGCTTCAGCCTCAGCCATTATAGAGGGCATGTTGGGGCATATACAAAGGAGAGGGGGACAGGGGGAAATCATATTACATCAAATAAGAGTGTTGAGTGCATTTGAACACCACCAAAGCGAGGTGAGAGATGAGAACAGAGGCAGGGAGAAGGTGAAAGGTTTTAGAGAGATGAGAGAGAAAAAAAAAAAGAAGAAACTGAGAATCAAGTCTCAGAGAGGACGAGGGCCAAAGATCGCACATAAGAATGAATGGGGGGGGGGGGGAATGAGGAAGTGAGGAGGCATAAAAGGTGCGAACAGTGAACGCTTGTTGTGTTTGCCGTTGTTACTCACTCTGAGCCCGCAGCCATGTCCAGGTATGAGGTGTCTGCTGTGTCCACCCCTACTGGGATGACTATGCTCATGACGTTCTCTGCTGATCAGTTCTTGTCCTACTGAGTCCAGAGAATGGGAGTCCAAAACACTGAGGCATGCCAGCCACAGCAGTCATTGCAGACATCTAAGTGCATCCACAAGGCCTGAACATGTAGTAGAAGATGAGAGGAAAAAGTAGACAGACAATAGAGAGAAGGAACAAAGAAAATCAGTTAGTATTGAGTGGCAGCATCAATGCTAATATAAATTTATGATCACTTCAACAATGTGTCATTTCTTTCATTCCAAGAACAAAGCACTTGCAAGGCTGCAGTGTCTATCAAACCCGAAATTACAAATCATAGTGAAAATGGGGTATTTCCAGTACATGTTAATGCATGATTCATACTTTCAGACCAAGAGCTGGGTTTGACAGGGAAGCGCTTGACAGGAATTTCCCCTCTGACAAAGCTGAGGTGGTAACATGATGAAAATCGAGAGGATACGATATTGTAAGATGAGGCCTGAGCTGCTGCTGCGAACTGCGCTAAAGCGACCTCTACACACAATCTGCCAGTAAATGCACAGGGCTGCACTGTAAGAAAGCTCCCACAAAGGGGAGCAAGAGAACACAGAGCAGCCAGCCGCCATGAAAGGAGGCAGGAAAAACGCACACAGAACAAAACACACAGAGGCCATTTTTCCCCCTTCAACTGGGGAGGACTGCTCTATTCTGAGCACTCGCACACACTCTCATCCTGGTAAAAGACACACACACAAAAAACGTTAACAGTGTAATTGCACGTCCACACGTTTTCTTGATGGGAAGACCTTTGTTTTTGTCACTGCTACTGTTAGCATTTTGAGCAGTGCACATGGAAAAGCCTGCTGTATGATCAAGCCATCAATGATTGATTACATTAGGTGTCAGGCAATGAATGTAGAGTCCTTTTGATCCCCAAGCAGGGGGGGGTTGATTAGACTAATAAATTATACACTGGAAATAGTATTGATGGGAATATTAAGCCGTGTATTTGTGTCTGATGTGAATCCAGACGAGAGCATATGTGTCAGTGTGGCTGCCCCTGATACAGAGAGCTCTGTTGATAAGCGGGATTAGTGGGAGGGACAGATGCCGAGACAAAATAGGCTGGAGGTCACACCTCCGCCTGTTCATGCACACTGGGGCCAAACAAAGGCTCAGATCTCGGCTCAGGGTGTAGATGGGAGAGGGGTTACAAAACAGGGATATGTCATGTATCGAGTAAGGGCATACTTCACACACTTACCAAGCAACAACATACCGTCACACCAAAACCTGTCTCTGCATGCCTGTGAGCCATCAGCCCGTTGAGGCCTAAGCACGTCCTGTGCACTTACACAAATGCACGTCTTCATACATGTACTGTCTCTCTAGGAAAGCTGTATTTCATTACCAGCTGTCAACCCTGACTGTGCTGCTTCTGTCAAGGAAACTCTCATAGCTCACAGGGAGGAAATCTTTTTTTTAATAGTAAAACAGCAATTAAGAGTAATTTCAGTTACTAATTCACCCAAATGAACTATCTGAGCCAGCAGGAGTGGTGAGAGGCTCACAGACATGACAGCTGTCAGCTCCAGGCCTAATTAATAGGAGGAAGAAGACCCCTGTGAGCCTGTGTGTCAGCCAAGGCTACTGATGGGATCACTTTCCAAATTCTCTTCTGATTCTGTGAGCACTGACTGGTTTAAACAGCACTGCTATATCACAGACAGGGGCATTTCATGATGGAAGCTGATGTAACCAGAACACTCTCTTTCAACAAGGATAGGGCAGTTTGCCAAAAAACACTGAAATAACAAACTCCCCCACTCCTTTGTATTATCTGAGAGGCCCAGTATATTTTAGCACTGGTAAACAGCTTCCCTCCAAAGCAGCAGTGTGTCCCCTTGTCCACTAGGTTTGTCTCCACTTCATCCAGGGAATCCTGCTGTCACTACTGAGGAATGCACACACACAAGCTCACGTTCACACAGATACCCCCCCCCACACACACACACTAAACAGACAGATAACCCCTCGCTCCTGTCATCTCAAACATTCCTCTGTAAGGAGGCTCTCAGAGCAGTGTGCAAACATACTTGTGCTGCACTGCAGCCAGACACAGTCAAGTCTGACAAAAGGCGAGTGGGAAAAAGAAAAACAAGTACAGTACAGCAGCATTCCTGACTAAATCTGAGCTGCACTGTGACTGCCTCTGCCTGCTCCTCCTACTTCCTCTCAGAGATCCGTCCATCACCCCAGAGAAACGCAGCCAAAGAAAGGAAAAAAAGAAAAAAACATCACCCCCCCCTTCCTGTGCTCAGTCACCCCGCCCAGCCGGATTTCTCTCCCTCCTCTGTGCACTTCCTAAATAAACCTGAGACAGTAACGCAGAGCGCAGGGGAAGGGGAGTGTCGCAGACACAGTTCCTAATTACATGGAGGCCGGGAAGACCATTTAAAGCCACCTTTGGCCAAATCCTCCGCTGTTATGGAAACACATGAGAAGAGCGAGGGGTGGGGATAACGGGGAACATGCACAGGGGAGGGTGAGTAGAGAAGGGACATACACAGAGGACGACATGTAGCGAAAGTGAATAATAGCAAAAAATGAGCCACGGGGTGGAAGTGGTTAAGGTTTGCAGCGCGTCTCTTTGCTGTAAAGCTCTTCACCTTTCATGTGCGCTCTGAACAGATTTCCTTGCGCTGTAGGGAGCTTTAGAAATCATCCACAGCCCCTCCATTTCAGAGGGCAGCGGGGTGGGGGAGGTGTACATGGGGTCTGTCTGACAGTGACGCTACACAGCCTAAACCTGGGTGGACTCTGGGTGGCGGAGTGGAGCACATAGCGTAACCCAGTCTCTCCTTTCTCCTCCTTCCCTCCCTCAGTGAGGGGACACAGTCACGTCATTGTGTGGGGAATAACTATCCTTTTAAGACAGAACCGCACTGAAGTCAGTGAGGGAAAACCCACACCATCACACTCAAACCATGCCGCTACAGACAACAGCTTCTCTCTCTCCTCAGTTTATTACCACTGCTCTATGTGTAACAGTGTTTTCATTCTTGTTTTCGCAGCCAAGTCTCGGCAGATTATGTTTTTCGATAAGTAGGAGGAGCAAGAGAAAATGAGGGATTCCAACCGAATCCCACAGCCCCCCTGCCAAGCTGATGTGACTTCACACCATCCTCATTGCTGGCTGCAATGACTCAGCTCATAAACAAACGGATAAAACAAACTCATACAAATACAGTCATATTCACAGGAAGCATGACCCAGATGGAATGTAGGCCTGGCCCTCTTTTTCATGGTGCCCACAGTGGGACACATTGCATCTGCCCTGTCCTTCATAAATCAGTGTGCCCATGGCTGCCAGCGCTCCCTGTGCACTGGAGCACTGAAGGTGAAGTAATACATCAATACAGCAGGTGATATGGATGTGAGCGTCCACACAAGCAATTTTTATGTGACCACGATAGGAAATGTGTTGCTGCTTGTGTAAACCAATACCTCGTCAGACTATAAAGGCCAGCCCACTCAAAATTCAGATGATGCTGCAGTGTTCACGTCCCCTAACTAGCAACTAGTAAACAATAAAGGCTGAGGGCCAGCAGTGCAGCAGGCTGATGGAGAGACAGAGGATGTCTTCATGGTTATGTTACATGTTCAGTTCACCCTGGGCATGGAGCTGCCATTTAAGAGCATGTCACAACAGGCTTAGTACCTGCCACATGGGATTGTTGTTGCGGTGTTGGAAAATTGCATGATGCAGTAAGATGCGAGACAAATAATCACAGACAAATAAAAAGTAAATATAAAAATAAAAACAATGTCCTCTGTGCTCTGTTTTAACAGCCAGGGAGTGTGTGAGTTAAAGTCAGTAGGAACGGGTCTGGCAGCAAAGCTGGGGCAGCCCTCCTGTAGTCTGAGTAATGTCTGTTCAGGGAGAACCCCTAGGGCACAATCTCTCCATCTCCCTCTCGCTCCTGCCTACAGAGCAACACATCCCAGCTATGTATGGTCAAGGATGGGTTCTTTTTTAACATTTGTACATTAGACAGGTGTGCATTACATCACAGTAACCACCTCCCTTCATGCTACATCTTTATCTGTGCTTGTTAAGGGGGATATGATTTTGTCCTCTGTGCTCTGAGGCCTTTCCTGATAACCAGAGAGTGACAAGCAGGCACATATGCAGCTGGCAGCTAATTACAGCATTTGGGGAATGCAATGTGCAGCTAACTAAAATGTGAGCTATGCCTGGGTCCATGTGTGAGCGGAGAAAATGGGGAGAGGCTACTCAACATCTACAGGCCAAAACAGTAAAAGCCACTCAGGCCCCATTACAGCAGTGTTTGATGATCAATTTCACGCCTGGACCGCAGTGCCGTTACATCACCAACGTCGATGGCACATCCCCTCTTTATTTGGCCTATCCTGCCTTGTGCTGCTACCCGTGAATGCTACTGTAACACAGGCACAGCAACAGGAAGAGGGTTAGGGAGGTGTAGCAGGGCTGCAGCCTCAGAAGCCGCAGCCCTAAAGCCACCTGTCGGGGAGGCAGCTTGCTAGTTTAAAGAGGGATCTGTTACGGCCCAGCTAGCAGCACAAAAACAGGTCACCTGAGCCCTGGCTTCTTGCCCCAGCTGGGATGCCATGTGACTGTGGCTGGGCCCCAGAGCCAGGCAGCTTTGTCTCTGGGTCTCTAAGGGTCTGGGTACCACACAAGTGAGACCACTGGAGACCAGACCACAGCCACACAGCTTAGCCACCCCTGTGATGAGGTGTGTATCTGCAGAGACTCACACTTCACCTACACAGAGGTGCTACTGTTTCAGGGATGAGAGTTTATTGTCTGGAGACAGGGAACAGCACATAAACAAGGGGAGCTCTTCTGAGTATAGGAAGAGTTGTCAAAGAGAAAGCTGATGCGTCTGTGGCCTTCATCTGCCCTATCAATATGTCAATACACCAATAAACATCCTATGCACTCGCTTGACTTCTTTGTTGTCTTCCTCTCTCTGCTGACTGCACTGACAAAAGAAATAGTTTTGTGCTCAGCTTGTGGCTTTTTCACGATATGTGCCTGAAAGTCTGTCAAGGGGCTAGGATGAGAGGAAAGGTGTGTCATCTGAGACTGTCATGCCTCCCTGCTGCCTAGCAGAGTGCCCCGTCCCTATGGCAGAGGGGGAGTGGCAGCTCACCTCCCGTCACCATCTCTGTCAACACAGCAAGCAAACACACACTTTGCTGCACAAGGAAACCAGGCACATATACAGCAGGTCAGGTATTTAACACTGTCAGCTCCATTATTATGTAGACACAAGAAAAAAAAGGAGTGAGTATCAGGGCAGAGGCCTCTGTTCCTATACAAGAAAGGAAGAGATGGCTGGGGACTTTATGTATTAAGAAGCAGAGACTTCTTAGTATAAAACCCTTCTCAGAAGAGAGGACCCTTTGCCACTTAATATAATATCCACAGGCAGCTGAAATTCATTATGAAGAATCTGACCCTCAATGGACAGAAGCTGTACAGACCATTCAGAGGTTTAGTGATGTTTAGGATATGAATAATGATACAGAGGCTTTAAACTGACCCCGTTTTGTCTGCCTATCTCACATGGCATGCAGGCGTTTGGAGGCCTGTATCATGCTTTACTACTGCAACTAACACATGCTCTAGTCAAACAAGCACCTTTGTGTGATACATCTATACACAACAACACACTCACAAAACAGCTACACAGCTGTTTACAATCATGTAAATCACATTTATGTTGTTGATAGTGTGGACTGTAATCTACGCTTACAGGAGGAAGTCTCAGTATATGCATCTAATGCCTCAATGCACTTCAGCAGTTGAGAAAATTTCCTACTTTTCAGTCAACTGCCATCAAAATTATCAGGAGGAAAAGAGGAAAAAATTGCTTCTTGGCAACAGTCATGAACAGACATTTGAGCTCTACAAAGTGCCAAAGTTTGTCCCATGGGGCGAGGTAGAGGAAAGGACAGCTGTGCCACACCGTCATGGGACTTTGTGAGAGCTCATGAGCTTAAAACTCTATCCTGAAAATATTTTCTTTTTTAATATGTTAATCATAGATAGTACTATACTTAAAATACAATCTAATGTGACAAACTGCCGCAACAGAAATGGTAAAACTGAGCCTAAGTGGGGTATATTCATGGCCTACAGCATTAATAAACATTACATTTTAAACATCCTATCATATGAGACAGTGCTAAGAACATCTACAAGAGTAGGACCTGGCTTTTTTTTTTTTTTACTATTATGGACTAAGATATCTGCAACTGTGGGTTATTAGATTACCTTGGAAAGTATAAATATCAGATCAAAACACTGACTGGGACATCCCTAACATTTTATACTGTCTAATAAAATGGATATGCCATGTTAGTGTGAAAGCAGGGGCATTTCTTATCTCTTATGTGATTCAACTCACTCAGTCTTGATGTAAGGCAAATTAAATATCCAACTGACTTGAATGTGTTCAAATACACACTCACAACAAACATCAAACTAGCCTCTTTAATTGATATTTAAATTCAAATAACTAATTATTATCCATGATAACTACTACCTACTCACAACCCCCCATGGTTTCAATGAAACTCAGAGCCTTTCTGTCACACAAGAGGGGATAAACAGAAAACAAAGAGGAGGAAATGCAAACCATGGGAGTGGGGGACAAACTACTTAATACCGTTAACTTAGTAAAGATGATTCCAGGCAGGTGATATGTGACTGAGGAGTAATTCTGCAATTGATTTATTTTGACAAAGAGTTGTGTTCCTGTGCCTTAATATAACTTACTTCATGGTGATAAAAAGCATATCAACAAGCTCTTATATTATATCTTATATTTTCCAATTGTAAGTACTTATTGTATAATTTTCCCTGACAATAAGCCCCATGTCCCTTCATCCAACATTACAACACGAAACACAAGCAATAGCATAAGCCGTGACGCACGTTACAGGGCTACTATGTTATTCGTTTTGGGAATACGCACAACAGCATCAATGATTGTAACTATGACGAGCAAAAAAGCGCAGTATTACTGAGGCACCGTCCAGATTGTTTAACGGTATTGTTATGCCTAACCTAAAATAAAAATAATGTGTTGTGTAGTTGCTTCCCAGTGAGTATGTCGGCGCTGCAGTCAGTCCTGCCGATAGGGGTGTGGAGGGTACAACGTTGCTATTATGTTACCACAACACCCTGGTGCTGTCGCCATTTTCATAGCGCTTTTCTCAGGACGGCGAGACAATCGTGTAGCCAGGGGAGCCTCGCCATGGGAAGAAAATCCCCAAGAATGCATTCAATCGCCTCTTTCATACACTCTACCCTAAGTATCACTCTGTCGGTACAGTCTCTGTGTTGTTACCATTAGGGTTTTTTGTGAATTCGTCGAAAGCAGAGCCAGTAAGCTAATCGGCTAGCAATTGTGGCCAGCAATGGCCTCTCGAAATGTAGCAGGCTAGATGGTATTGGTATTCGTTGCAGTGAAACAACCGAAGCACGCCTTAAGTTTGATTTTTATGAGTGTTCAACAGAAGGTGAACGCAGCAATGTTTAACACAGTGATACTCGAAATCTATCCATTTTAGGGCGTGAATAAAGGCCAAAAATAACCGTTGCTAGCGGTAACCAACGGAAGCTAACGTTGTAATGCGTAGAGGGTTAAAGTTAGCAGGGTAAGCTAGCACCGACACGAAAGAAGCGGATTAATACTTGGCTCGTCACAGACAGGAAAGAGCGACAACATCAGCGCCGAGAGATAACTGCTCGGGGCAAACCAAAGCCGATTGCACGTTCATACGGTAATTTGTATGAGGTCAGGTAAAACAACCAAATGCGACAATACAGTTCAGCATGGCTCGGGTTGCCAATCGAGATGGAGTTACAAATTGTATGACTGGGGCGAGATGCCCAAATGGAACATCCCCTCCCCCACGCTTGCAGCATTTGAACCCAATACACCCTGAATCTAAATTAAGTGATCGCGAAATGTACTTCTAAGTCCGATTATAACAAAATAGCCACCATCGTTTCCTCGTTTGACATTGGATCTATTCCTGATTTCATCTTGCTATAGCTGCGATTCTATAAAAGCTCAGCAGCCTATGAGATTACTGCGCAATGTAGCTCGGCATTTAAGTTATTTTAACAGCTGGCCTTGCTTTGAGTTGACTCGAGCATAATAGACTAAACACCTTTATATATCTGTGTACATGCATGTAAAAGCTCATTGTTCTCTAGCTTTGAACAGTGGCATTGTATAGATTTCGCTGAACGGAAATAATGTCCCATGCTCTGGGTGAGCAGGACGGGAGCCACCACGACAAATTCAAGTTTGTAACTAAAGCTAAATTTACGGTTTTCACGCTGGGTGACAGTGTTGTAAACACTGTATTCAAGTAACATAAGGTTTCAAAAATATCTGGCTCGTTTGCTAACAGCTGCAGTGGCAAGGACCTTAGCTAATGTACAGTAAATTGATTAGTTGGAAATAAAGCGGGTAGCGTTATATTAAGAGGTCACGTTATTTATACTAAAACGGATGAAACCGTGCGCAATATTGCCCGCAGTGTCACTGTGTCAAACTAAACATCAAGTGAGTCCCCCTCTGGCTCTAGTTATATTCAGTCAACGCGCGAATAATGTAAATATGTCGTATTTTTGAGGACAAGTTCACTGCTGGTAATGTTAACTGTTGTTGACTGAGTCTGCTCTAGCGAAAACGTTACACGTTAGGCTGTGGGACAGACATTAATCTAATTGCAGCGTTTTCGTTGTACGTTACCTATAGCGTTAATGTGTAATTAGTGTTAAGGTTGATTTAACTACACGGCAAACTGACCATTTCAATCTTAAAATAATATCTGCCCGATAACTTTATATGACGTCTCGTGTATTGCCACAGTATAACGAAAAGTCAGAGCCCTGTTCAGTCTGTGTCAAGCTAATTTGAGCTAGTAGCATGCGCTAGCTAGCAAGTGGTCTCTTGGCGTTACGCTCTCCAACTTGACACTTACATTAGAAACTTACGTCATCTAGCGGTTTTCAAGTTTTGATTAGGGTAAATATGAACGAAAAGGAACTTAACACCTTCAGATCCTGAACTAACGGTGTTGATCAGCTAGCTAGCAAGCTAAACTCAGCTGATACTACAACTACGTTAGCCAGCATCAGCATGATGTGCCTAGCCAGCTAACTAAAGCCAACAATAGCCTTCCAGGTCGGATTTGTGCTCACCCTACAACTAACACTTAATGCAGTTTACTTACCGTTTTATGTCCACTCTGGAGGATCTGAATAGCGAATAAGGGGACCTGGGTAAGACCCCCGTCGCTTTCCACACAGCTTCCACAACCAAAACAATACTTCTGTCCACACACTGCGGATCCCTAGCAAAGCTTTAAAATGTTTGTATTTAAGCGTGTCCTTTACAGAGTCCTTTCCTGTGAAAATCCCTTGCCTCTTGTTCTACGCGGGGACCCAAATTTAGACAAGAAATCAACTCGAAACCGTTAAAACTGTGCCTTAGTCAACGGCGACTTTTAGAAATTAGATCCCCTCAGACCAGTCTCTTTTCCCTTTGCAAAAATGGCGGCCCTGCCAGGACTACCGAGACTCCGCCTCCCCCACGAGCCCCCCTCCCTCCCCATCACTAAACCCGAGCTCCGCCTCCACACACTGCGGGGCTACACTCCCGATTTCACAGGGGCGCCGCGGCCGCGCATACACGCGCGCTCACGACTGCGATTCCTCAAGTCTTGGCTATTTCTGTCGGTGACGCTCTGGATTTAACTTGTGCAGCACTGTTGAAACGTACCCGTCATAAAGATAATTAGCAGGGAAAAAACGGACTCGCTCACGCCAATTATTATACATTTCTGATTATTCAACTTGCTGAAGTCATAATACAGCTGGTTTGACTGTTATTTCCTTAAAAATGTATACTGTCAAACTGATCGCAGCACATTGTGCAATCCACAGCCAACACAGTGTGGTGTGCTGGTTTCTCTAATGTTCGTGCTATCTCCATGATCTTATGAAAGTGAAGTCAGCTGTGGGAATGTTCTTATCAGGAGGTTTTGTTTAAACTGATGTTGTTTCCCCTTCTGTTTCCTCTCCTTCCTCTCGGGGTGAAAGGGGGTAGGATACAATCTCAGCTCATTAATGGGTATTTTGTCTCAACACGTACTTACATGGCCAGTACAGGCCAGTCCAGATTTTTTATCACTGTGACAAGAATGCTTGTTGTGACATCCGCATAAGTTTTCAAAACCTAAACGTGTCTACTTTGAACCAAAATCTCTTTATTTTACCACTGGCATGGCTGAAAAGGAGCATCTAAATCCTCTACCCAACGCAGTAGGAGGCAACCAAGCTGTTATGTAACCCCTTACACAAGAGTAGTGTTCTGTATATTGAACTGATGTTAGGAAGGGATATCCTATGAAACACTGACCAACAAGATTAAATCATGGACAAGGGAAACAGACCATACAGGAGAACATTCAGAGGGATGTGGCATTATTGAGGAAATCATATACACTGAACTTCAAATCAAAGTCTCAAAAGTTCACTTTACTCACATTTTAGGCTTGTAAAAATTTGATTTCACACTCACGCTCAACTTCTGAGATTTCTTACCAAAACCAACATGTAAAATGTCATTTATTTTGTGGAGAATGTTTTTTTTTTTATTTTCTGTGATCATCATTGCCTGTGGTGGTTGCAATTTACAACCCTTTTGACTTATTTAACAACCATATCACTGAACGTAAGACGTGTTTGACACTGGAAAAAATTAATAATTCTAGTTTTTTTTTTTCCCCGACGGCGTTATTGTTGTGGCGACTGTCCTCTCTCCAGAAATGTGCCTGTAGAAATCCCTTTGACATCATATGTAGAGAGGATGTTCTCATCGTTTCCATCTCTTGACCCTCCCCCACCCTGAACCGCATCCCCCCGCGCGTGCGCACTCTGACAGCACCGCTGCATCTGTCGGGCGCACGGGCAGCCAGGTTGTTTGAAATAAACTTGGGGGAGGACGGAGGTGAAAGTCGGGCCGATCGAGCCTCCCTCACCCGCTCTTAAAACGGAAGTGTTCGTAAACGGCTGTGGAGGATGCGGCGATCGAACAGTACTTGTCGATTTTTTTCGGAGAGGATAACAATTTATTTATGATCGTTGTGCCCATCGGGTTTTCGATCTGAAGACGATCTGGCCTCTTTTATGATAAGGTTATGGCGCACAGCTGGTGGGGGATCAATAATTGTGCAAAAGCAGTTGATGAAAATCGGTCATTTTTGAGAAATGGTTGGTTTCTGATGACATCATGCAGCTAGTATTTGTGGGCGGGCTCTGAGCTGTGAGGGGAGAGGGGCGCAACCGGAGAGCAACTGTGACCAGGCGCCATTAGGTAACAGCCTAACGTTAGTGTGTGTGCAGTCTTTCCAATAGGTTTTCCTCTGAGTGAAATCTAGATTAGGTCGAGGGAACAGTGTACGTGTTGTGCATGAAGTGGAGAACGGACTACCCGCGTCGGGCCATAAACGACGACTTACTTTCGTCGAAATAATTGGTTACTGTTCGTCGACTGGGAACAAGATGGCGTCGTGGATTTTTTTCTCTTAGTGCACGGGTCGAGCACTCATGGGCGGCGGCGCCGTGCGCGTTCTCGTCAGACTGTTATTATTTCCTGTTTTTATTTAATTCATAGCCACAGCTGCTAACCCAGAACGTGACAGGAGTGCACATGCTTTTACATTTGTTTGTGGTACTGCCCAACAAAACCACAGTTTGCCATGGAAATATGACGGGACCACTGGAAAGAAAACTCTTTGGGCACTTTAAAATTTGATTGTCTTGGTATATCCCAGTTACATAAGCACTTAATTTTCCTCTGCCACTTTTTACACCGACATTAAAACAAGCTGAAAGAGATAAACTCATGTTTAACACAAAAACAGTAGTTACAACACATCCGGGTGAGTTAATCCCTCATCAGCTGTTTGGCTTTTGAGCCCATCTAGTGGGCCATACAGGTATAACATGTATGAATGTACATGCTTTTTTGATTGCTTTATTAACATAATTCAGTCTGTAATTTATTTATTTTATGTTCATTTGTCATATTATGTCCTCGCACTTGGTATCATAATTTTTGTGTTTTGAACTGTTTCAATATGAAAAACAATATACTAATCAAGAGCTCATCATTTATTTTGACAATTATGAGTAAACTTGGGCATCACTGCACTGTACAAGTATCATACTAATGAGCTATTATGTAAATAGACTTTAGTGTCATCCTTTATGGCCAAAATACATTTACATAAGTGAGGGTGCTACTGCCACAAAGTAAAATACTTCTTTATACTGTAAGTCCTCCATTGAAAATGCTACATTAACTATGTTAAAAAGTGTAAATACAATCAGGAGAATGTATTTAAAGTAAAAGTTGTTTAAGCAGAAAAATGGCTTTGAGACTGTTAAACTTTTTATCCAAGAAGGGTTGAATGGAGGGCAGCTGAACTTGGTCTGATACTTGACACCATGACCTGAATGACTGAGAATCTTCACAGACACATGATATCAGAGTATTATTACTCATGCATTAATGTGAAAGCAGCATTTTACTGTTTCAGTTGCTTGAGGTGGAGCTAATTTTGAAACTGTTATATACAGGACTGCAAGCAATGTTTACTTTCATCATTGATTGATCTACAGATTGTTATTTCAATCACTTGATTATTTGGTTTGTAAAAATTAAGAAAATACTGATAAATGCTCATCAAAGCTCAGTGTGACATTTTCATGTCAACGTTTGGAGCTTTTACATTAAAAAAAACTTTTGATGATTATCAAAGCAGCTGTCAGTTAATTTTCTATCAACTTTTAATTTCAGCTCTACTTTTATACACGGTTTAGAAGTTTATAATAAAACATTTTATAAACTCCTTTTCGCAATGATTTGTAAATTTGTAAGTAAAACCTTTAAAAAATAAATGCAGTTGAGTAAGAAGTGCTATATTTGCTTCTGAATTGTTGTGGAGTAGACTTACAAAGTGGCATAAAATTAAAATATGTAACTAAAGTACAAGTAATTGAGTACAGAAATTGGGCTCCCACCACTGCCTGTGCATCACTGTACTGCTGTTGTACATCATTAATGAGAAATTATGCAAATAGACTCACAGGTATTCATGATTTAGAGCCCAAATGACACAGTGGTTTGTTAGTAAAATGAAATAGCTACAAATACATTCTCTAGCTGAATAACAACACCAGCATTAGACTCAGTGTTTCAACCAAGGAGAGATTAAACAAAAAGGTTTCTCACAGTTAAAGTGATGAGCTATACAGTAACTACCAGCCTATCTGCCTTTTTAAAATTTCAAAAATTGCAGGAATAGAAACTACTCAACAAAGAAAATCAGAATAAACACAACTCAAAAGGAAAGTATAGTCCTCAGCAAACACCAGGGGGCGCTATGTTTTATCTGTATTTTTCATTCAACCAATGAGCACAGAGGAACAATATATGTCGCCACTCCCTGTCCAATCACAGCTGATGTTGTTGAGAGGTCGTTTATTGACAAGGGGAGAAGGTGACTCTTCGACGAGCGGAGCGATACTTCGTGTAAATCGTACCGTATAACCCGAAAAATAACTGGCGTTTGCAAAGTAAGCCAGTATGTCTTCTTTCGGAAGGGCGCTGGGAGTGCTTCGGACCGGAGCCCAGCTGCTTAGACGCGGTCCACAAAGGATAACGACCAGAAAGTACGTAGAGTCCATCTTCGCTGTCTGTTAGCTATAGCTACGACTTGCTAACACATCGATAAATTAATGACAGTTACATTGTAAAAACCCAGAACACGATATATGAAGAACAGTAAATGCTTGCTGCTCTATATTTGTAACGTTTTTCTCACGTTGTAGGGCCAGCGGTGGTCCGCACATTGAGCCACAGTACAGGCAGTATCCTCAGCTGACGAAGAACCAGCAATTTCAGTCAGAGCTCATCAGCGGAGCCATGTGGTTTTGGATCCTTTGGCACTTGTGGCATGATCCCGATGCAGTTTTGGTAAGTAAACACGTTGTTGTATAGACTATCCAGCCTATGGATGGATTACTCAACGGGCCTACCGGGCACAGGCTCAGGGGCCCAAGGGTTCAGGCCCCGCTGGACCTAAACCTTTGTATGGAGTAAAGAAATTGTACACAAGAAACGCTGGAGCAAAGCAGCAAACATAGATGCGAAACGACTTACAAAGAGACGCAAACTACAAAAATACATAAAACAATCTCCACGAGTCACTAAATGACTTCAGCTGAAATAACTCATCCACAGATAGATGCAAATCGACTACTAAGAGACATAAAATGATTGAGAATAAAGGCCAAATGATTACAAAACCACCAGAGAGACAGAAAACAACTTGAGCTGGAACAATGCAGCCATAAATAGATGCAAGTAGACTCTCAAGAGCTGCAAAATTCAACAACCAACCAGTCATTTTGTCTCTTTCAGTCTGGAGGTCTAGCTCCTGCGGGCCCATGTCTAACAGAATCTATTAATTTGGAATGTAACATAGAAATGTTAAGTTTAAGTTCCTCCCTCTTCTGTAGGGTCACTTCCCCTGGCCTGATGCCTCTGCATGGACAGATGAAGAACTTGGAATCCCTCCAGATGATGAAGAATAAGGTGATTCTTTCAGTTTCCTTTACTTAAATGACTAGTGACATACTTACCAACCAAGGGTCTGCACCACAAAGAGAGAGTAGTGGGTTAGTCCGGTTTCTTAATTCTTAACTTGGGTTTTCTAATGTCATGAAACTAGCTCAACGGCAACACACTCTAGTTGTGATAACTATAGCTGTTGTCTTTTGTTAGAAAAACAATTTGCTTGCTGCCAGTAAAACCACAAGTGTAACATTTTGGTCAGAGAAACTGTCATGATACAGGTCTTCGTGGTACAGGCCACAGATGTTTTTCACAGCAAACATTTTAACTTGCAAAAGCACAGGTGTTGTCTATACTGTTAACGATGGCGCCCAGAGGACCCAGCTGTGTCAGCTGAGTACGAATGATGTTTGAAATCACAGTGTACTGAAATGAACTTGGTGCCTCATTGCTGTAACGTTATAAGTTGTTATTTCCTGATTTAGCAATGTGAGAGTTGAATGTTAACTTTGTACACTTAGTTGCAGATTTGTACGGTCCATGTAGCTTAAATAAATACAGCTTAATATCTGCAGTAAACCCAGCCCCCATGAAGGTTATAATATTCAGTTTTTGGCCCCTATAAAGGAAGAAACCCTCAGAATAGCTGAGAGAGACAAAAATATAATAAAATCATCTCTTTCAATTAATAAATACATCTTCAGAATCCATAAAAATAACACATTAAAATCAAATCACAGATAAAACAAAGAAATAAATTAAGCAAGGATAACATGCGGAGTCGTTTGTCATTTTCGGTTTTTTAAAAATGAGGAAGCGATAAAATTCCTATTCAAAACAAATTCCGCAAGGCAGCACTTTGAACGCTTTCCTTTGTATAGTACCTAATTCTCAAAAAACAGTGCAGATTTTAGAGTAAATTTTGCACTAAATTGTGCAAGTCATTAACGCGCCTGTTCAGACTTTTATACAAAACAGGAGAAACTGGGGAGGAATGCTCCAAAGTGCTGCCTCTCTCTCTCTCTCTCTCTCTCTCTCTCTTTTCTCCTCAAAGTCATTATTGCTGGTGTGATTGAGATAAAAGGGAGGGGGAGTTGGGGAAGGGTGGAAGGGGAAAGCATGAGTGGAGAAAAGTACAAACAATAAGCACCATTTTGAAATTTCAGTTCACCGCCTCCTCCTCCCTCCACCTCCTCCTTAGCACCTTGTTTCTCCTCCAGGGCCAGAGGAAAAAAGTAAAAAATAAAATAAAATAAAATAAAGACCCTGCAAGAGATACAGCTCCATTTCACCTGCTCCTCCATCCTCTTTGCAGATAAGCAAGTAAAAGGTTGTTGGGATGGGGGGGGTGCGTTCACTGGAGAGAGGATATATTAGTAAATGTGATGCAGATGATCTTGGCATCAGTAGATATCTTGCTGTCTCCCCGGCAAAGCAAGCTTTTTTTCTTGTTGTTTGTTTGGTAGACCTCCTACAGTACATCTCCTTAGTCCATTTAAATGCCCCCAGGAGCCTCAGTCCACTTTTCCCTGCAGCAGAAGAAATTCTTAACATGCTTGTTTTCGTCTCTCCTCAATGCTCCTTTTTCTGTTTTGTTCTTAGTGTGCTTGTAGTGAAGTCGTGCACTTGCTTATTTCAAATCCAATACCCTGTCTCCTAAGCATGCACAGTGAGCGTGTTTTTTTTTTTTTTTTTTTTTAATAAATGTGTCAAGATTCGTTCAGTTGTGGTCGTCTCCAGGCAGTGTGTTCTTTTTTTTTTCTTTTCCGCATTTTCTACAGCACAAAAGTGTCTGGTAACAAATACACAAATGTTTCTTTTCTTTCTTTTTTTTTTCCTTCTTCATCCCCATCCCCAACTTCTCATTTTTTGCCGCTGATGTTTTTTTTTTTTTGGAGTGTTACACAAAGACACGACTGTGTCTGTTGAGTTTCAGGATCTTCCCCAGTCTCTGCTTTGCTGTGGCCATTCCTTTTTTGGGCCGTTTGCCTGAAAAAGAAATTAAAAAATGATCAATCAAAAACTGAATTAAGCATAAAGGGTGTGAAGGTTTAAAGTCCATGTCAAAAAAAAAAAAAAAAGATTTCCAAACCTTTTGTGGCCTGATTGCTGATAGGTGGGGGGTTAGGGGCGTGCCTCTTGGAGGGGTGCAGCGGAGGAGACATTGAGGGGTCACAGTACTGGTATTCCGTCTCCGGGCTGGTGGCGTGGCTTCGACTGAGGGGGCTGGGGAGCCCCTGATTGTCCCAGGCCTCGCTGCTGCTGTTGCCCTGGCTGTCCATCGGGCTCTTGTCCCCCTGCAGTCGGCACTGGTGCTGCGCCGCGTCCCTCTGGCTCGGGCTGGACCACCACGGCTCCTGGGATGAGGCTACCTTCTCCGGCTTGGAGGGGCACAGCAGACCAGCCATAGACAGCATCCCCTGAATGGCCTCTTCTGTGCTGGGTGAGGTAGGACGGTCTCTGCAGATAGAAAACACAATGTGATTACTTACCACCTCTCAGTGCACATAAAGCTGCCCTGTGTGGTCCATTTTCAACATCTTTGCATGAGTTTCTCACCGTTTGAGTGGTTTGTGTTTGTGCCTGAGTTTCTGGCCAGACTGGTCCAGCTCTATGGTGTGCCCTGAGCCTTTCTGGTGAGATGAGCCCCTCTCCCCTTCCTCCTCTTCCTCCTCCTCTTGGGAACTCTCTGAATCCTCATCAGAAGAGGAGGAGGAGGACGACGACGACAACAACGCTTTGCACTGCATTGACAAAGCAATTTTTGAAGATGTGTAAGTAATCAAAGCATTATTAGTCAGCACATAAAATAGTAGTGTTTGTGTGCCAGTACAGGACACTGATTAGGGTTCTCCTTCCTCTCACAAAGTATGATATAAAATCCTTGTTTACCTCTGTGGGAGAGTCACTGTCTGACTCCATGTCTGACACACTTGAGTGTCCTGAGACTTCTTCCCTGAGTTCAGTCTTCACCCTCTCCAAACCCCCTGGAACACATGACAAAACGCCATCAGCCAAAGATGTTGACAATAAATTACACTTGGCTACAGTTTCTCTGCTAAAATATGGTTTTAATGAGCTCAGTCTCTGGTGACTTACTGAGGAGTGTGGGTTTCTCGACCATGCTGTGCTGCTCTTGACTGTCCTGTGTCCTCTCCGACTTCACATCCACACAACTCTTTGGTGGACCCTGGCCAACAGACGACCGTTCACCCTCCGTCTTTACCGGGCTGCTGCCTGGCCGCCTCATATCTCTGAACACACAAATAAACATGATTGAATGATGAGAACAGCAGAATAGAAAGATTTATGACACCCGCATCTTAATGTTTAATTTCCTGCAGGAGGGCCAATGTAATGTTGCTGCTCAATGTTTTGTTTTTTTTTAAGGTTGTTGTTGAAGTTAACTTTATTGCCACTGGTGAGCTCCAAAAATGAAAATGAAAATCCAGCACTAGTTTCCATGATCCATTACATTATTTTATTGAATGTGGTTTTAGCTTGTTGCCTAGATTTTCTCATTTTATTTGAGGGGGTGTTTTACTCTCCTTCTTATCTCATTCGAATGTCTTATTATTATTATGGAGATACATCAGAACTTTCCATATTTATGTACTGATTTCTTCTTCCATGAACAACTGCAAATAACCACTGAGCCTTGATAAATAAGACGCACAACACAATAACACAGCGGTGTTGACAACAAAGTTGTGAACTCCCACCTGATGATTCTGCCATTGACCAGCATTAGCCGTAGGTGGTTGTCCTCTAAAGACTCTGCAGCAGCAGCTGCTGATGCAGTTGACACTTTGTTGAGCTTCCCATGAACCTTGGCACAGAACGCCTGATCCTGAGAGGCACAGACCAGAGCAAAAAGACTGTGAGGCAGCAGTTTGCACCGCTGATAAAAAGCACATTTTGTGACTTGCTTTGACCGGTTACTAACACAATACAGGCAATGACTGATGTAATAAACAAGTAAATCCACAGCATAAGCAGAATATACAACTTCTTTGTTCTTTGGGAAAAGGCCTCACCTCCTCAAGCGGTCCCACCTCTAGCCTCTTCAGCACCTCCCTGGTGTGCTGCTCCAAGATGTCCAGGTTGGAGGGCAATTTAGGGGCCTGCCGCTGCTGCTCCCTTAGCCGCCTAGCAGCTCTCCTCGCCCGCCGTGCCTGGCACAGCCTCTCTAGTGTGGAGCGAGTGGCTGGGCAGCCATTCGATCCAAATGCTACTCCACAACCGCTTCCCTGAGATTTCACTGGCTTGCTACCACCGACTGGTTCCTCCTGTACGGTAGATGTCAACAGGTTTGATGTCAACACAAATTTACAGCTTCACAAGTTCATGAATCACCTGCAAGAAAGTACTGCCCAGGTTTGAATTGTTTACTGTTTAAGAATTTTTAAAGTTGTATGTGTATCCTGTGTGAGAAATATGTTAAGTTTATTGTACGCAGAGTTTAAAGGTTAACAAAAAACAAACAGAAGACCAACGGAAACTGTTTCTTGAAAAACATGTTACAGCTGCAGTTTTCTGTAGCAAGTTACAGTCGATGATATTTAACACCAGCATCAATGCATCAGTTCACAAGGTCTAAATGAAGTTCAAAAGGTCCAGCTCTCTCCTATTTCCTTTCCTCCTTGTTACTTACCTCCACGTAGCGGATTTCCTTGGTCAGCTCTTTAATGAGATGGTTGGGCCTGATATTGTCTGGTACCTCACTGGTGGGCTCAGTCACCTGCGAATCCACAATAGACCACATTCAGACAGGAGAAGTGAACAGAAAGAAGTCTGTTATTGGTCACTGACACACATCCAGAAGATAAGGGCAAAACAGTGGTGACGTCTCCGACTGGCGCTCGGCTGCCGTGTAACAATAACCATCCAAGTTGTAGATACCCCGAGGTGTAGGAATACAGATGATGACCGTGAGAATGCTGTGGCCAACTCTCACCTCTCTTTTCAACCAGGTCTTCAGTGCACTGATTAAAGCCTTGACTCCCTCCACTAGGTAGGTTGGTGGCGGACAGTTGTCCTCACGTAGCTCTGAGAAAAGGAAAAAAATAACAGTTTTAGCAGGTTTAACTGAAAACTTAAGATCAGTTAAAATATTACAAAATGTCAAATGAAGAAGTACATACTTTGGCACTGTAATTCCCATAATGACAAATGTTACTGTGTTGCCACTAAATAATATAGTAATATAGTATAATAGGCTTGTGTGTACTGTAAAACCTTGCTGACTATTGTGGGGTTTTTTTTACTTCCTGGTTTAACATTTCTACCCCCCTTATTTTTCTGACAGGTGTGATGTGTAGAACATCTACATTGTGCACTCTCACCTCTATGATTTGCGCACTCAAACATTTGACTCTCACCTTTTAGCATTTCCAGAAGGTTCTTGGCCACATACCAACAGATGGCCTCGAAGTACGGAAACTTAAAGAGGTCTGGGGTTTTCAGACGACGCTCCATTTCATAACACCTATGGACCAGAACAAGGAATACAAAAAGAGTTAAGTGGTAAAGTAAGAAACACAGGAGCATTAAAATAAACATAAAGGTGTATCAGTATCATCTGAGCCGTTTACCTGAGCTGCATGCCAATATTGAGGTTGTGAAGGAAGTTCCCTCCAAAAGCCATGCAATCCTGAGAGGTGAGAACAGCATGTATCCAGCCTGCAGGGGGCACCAGAGCACACAAGTTAACACAGCTTCTCTCTTAACTTGCCTGCATTACCACAATAGTTAAGGGAGAACAGCCAAAATCACACCATAATACTGAGAAACCAGATCAAATATGTATCTGGTTACACTGATCTGCGTGAATATGTGTGTATTTGTAATGTCTGAACATCCACAATACACAAACAAAAACATACATACAAAAACAGAGACTCAGAATGAGATAAGGTTTATTAAAGTAATGAGTTCCCCCTCAGATAAACAGTGTTCTTTACACAACACAAAGTGAGAGAAAGCAGAGTCTTGGGAAGGCGGGGTGGGGGTAAAGCTGATAGACAGGCCTGATAATGCACTGGCTGACTGACCTACTGTGCTCTCTGACCCCCACTTAATTCCCACCTCTCCACACCCTCGCTGCCAAAAGCTCGCTTTTACAATGCTGCTCCAGCCTGCTGAGAAGGCATGGTTGGAAGACTGATTGAGGACGTCCAGCAGTTGACAGGCTGAACTGAGCTTTGTCTGTGTTGGAGCAGCGGTGGGGTGGGGTGGGGGAGTAAAGGAACTCAATCGACTTAAAAAGTCCTTTGAGAGACTGATGGATGGATAACCGTACGACTACAGACATTAGCGTCACTTCAGTCAATGAAACCATGTCATTTTCATTTAGAGACATGAGGCATAAACATCTTTTTACAACACAACTTCTAATTACCAACAACAACACTGCTAATTAAAGGAGAGTAAGACTGTAAAGTCACATGCAGGAGAATCATCGCTTCTTTCATCATATTATATAAGAGCTCTGTTTCTCTTCATTTTTCCATTGTAATCATGATCATTAAGAACTGTTTGGGTTGTTGCTCAGAAAGAAATTCCCTCTCTGTTATTTTCCCTTGGCAAAGATAGAGGACTTTCAAGAAGCCTGTATTTTCCTGGCAGGGGCCATGGGAAGCATGATTATTTAAACTTTTGAATGTATGTGAAAGGACAAACAAATCTAAACAAGAGATCAGCTGAGAAAAGACAGCTAGCAAGGTCAGACAAGTGCAGTGATATGACACTAGTGACACACACAGCTGTATGTCTGAGTGTGTGAAATTTACTGTGCTTGGAAACCACAGAGTATCATCCAAGACTCTAAAGGCTGCTTTCACATCTAACCTGTTTGACTCTGGTGCTTTTGCCAGGCCAAACAACCAGACCAAGACCATTTGAAAAAGAGCGTCTCAGTCTTGTTTCCAAGCGGACTCTGGTGCGGTTTGTTTGTGGCTTGAAAGCAAATTGACCAACCTCATGATTTTGTCAAAGCAGATGTGTGATTTTAGCATTAATTCAAGGCTAAACTATGATTAAAACCATCTGCTGAGAGCAAGCTGTACAGGAAGCGATCTTATAAGAAGCAATATTTATACAAATAATTCAGTAACCACGGTAACATGCTGTATATACGTGTAATTCTCCCTGATCGATCCATCAGTCAAATGGACTTCATTAAGTCCATTAAAAAGTGCAGGACATTCCAACCTCAAAGTAATCCTTTATTGAGATTTCTGTACAAGACATATCTTTTTTATCCTGTTTCTCCCAGATGTCCATATCTATAATATGCACTTAATCTGCAGTCTAATAATAAATCTAATAATGTTCATCAAGTTATTTTTCGTAAGCTCTTTGGCTGTCTGTCACTGGAGTCTGATTCCCCCATGTGGGTTATGGAGAATGCAGATACAGCCAATCAACAGCTATTTGTTTGTAAAAAACTAGAGTGGACACAAACCAGACCAGAACTAAAAGATGAATTGAACTACAGGTGTGAAAGGTCCCTGTAAGTCAGAACTTCCTCTGTTGACTACAAAGAGAAATAGTGCCACATATAAACATGCACACAGGCAATTTAATAACAGATAATTACAGACCTGTAGGGATAAGCAGGGTAGTTCCCTGGGGTACAACACACTTGTAGCACTTGTCCACTTTGTCCCCAAAAAACACTTCACTCTGATTGGGCGAGGAGCTCCATGCCTCATATAGTGCAAGGTTGGCAGGAGTGGGCTTGATCAAATAGAAGATCTTCTCACCCTGCAAACCAGATGAAGAGGAGTTTTTGTTAAGGGTCGCCACACTTGGATGATGACACTGTGATGCTGTGTGTTTGAGTGTGGCAGCTGTGATGATGCTGCTGTCATTAACACCCACAAACACCCACCCACACCCACATCCCGTCTGAAATTAATGTCATGTTACAGTTCACAGAATAGACGGTGAGATCATCACCATGGGCACAGCAGTGCTGCTCCCGAAGCTGCACGATGAATAGATGTGATGTGAGAGGCGAGGTGACCTTTCAGCAAGTGTTAGCCAATCAGCTGTGACTGCCTACCCTAAATACCACAGTATATTGAAACACACTAAACTCACTGAGCTTGACTAATGTAAGGGCAGCTCAGCCTTTGATTAAACAACAAACAAATCATTACTATGCGCTGGAATGTGTCTTTTTGACACAGCTCTGTCAAATACACTCAACGCTCACCCAGAGAACATGGTACCAGACGGAGGTGCCCCCAAAGTCTATGTGGAAATCTGTATAGCTGTCCTTGACTCCCATAAGGCAGTACTTCTGGACAAACGGCTTGGGGAAGAAGGAGTCGTCTGGCCAGTAGTTCTCCACCCAGGACATCTTCTGAGCCACGTCAGGAACCTCCACCAGCTCTGACATCCTGCAGGCGGTTGGAGTGAGGCAGAAAGTGAAACCATAGAAAGGTTAGAAGGTTGGGTTACAGTTATTACTGACAGCAATGCTGTCTTATATTTTAAAAACATCTCAAAGCAATAAGGTTGAAGCTTTAGGGCGCGTGTCCTGTCCAGGTATGTTGAGCAAGATATCAAAAACCCACCTACAAACTCAAAAAAAAAATACATCTCTCCATAATTCAAAGGAATTTGATATAGTTAAGAACTTATTTTTTTATGTTGGAACCAGTAAAAAAAGTAACTTAATGCAGTTGAAAGGTCTACAAAAGGTCTGTAAGCTAGTTAAAATCTTAGCTTGAGTTAAGATGTTGATTTCCAACTAAACCTGCTGACATCGCTGAATTTGTATAAGCATTTTCAGAACTGTGACATGAGCTGTGCTCCTACTGTTTATCAGGAATCTGTGCTTGCGGAAGCTCTTTCTTTAGCCAACAGAGAAAATAAAATGCAGCATTGCTTACTTAGTGTCAGAGAACTCCAGGCTGATAAGGTTGAGGACCTTGGGTCGATGGGACTTGGTGAAATACTTGATAAACTCGCTGAGCTTCATCTTGCTGTCCGCCTGCCGTGCCACGTCTATCACATCAATGACTTTGTCACCACCTAGATGGGAGATAAGCACTGTTTAATATGTGTAATATCAAACGGAGAAGTCGGTGACTCTTGAATGAAAAATATCTTCAACTTTTTAATTGGCTGCTGAGTGGGTGTGGGGTTCGGTGGGGTCAGCGGCCTGCTGGCACCCCGATGTGCTTTTAGAGATCGAGCCCTGAGGTAAACTTGGCACCAATATGGCAGAGTGGGGAGGGGGATGTACTGAGAGACAAGCGAGACAATCTGTCAATCTGTCCAGACCACTGCTCCCTGAGGAGGTGCAGTGGGTGGAGGTGAGAGGTCTGCTGCGTTTAATGCACACGTGTGGGTGGGAAACCTCAAGCATAGAGGGAAATACATGTATAGATGTGAGAGAAAGAGTGTGCAAAGGCTGCATGTGGTGGTGTTTACGCATATGAGACAGAAAACAGATGCTAAAAGGGAAAAGAGAAAAAAAAAGAAGACAAAGCAGAGACTCATAGCTCACAGCTAACAGTTGGGACGCTACAAATCACACTCGGGTGACACATGGGGCCGGAAGTAGGACCGGGGTGCAGTGTGTGTAGCAAGACAGCTGGTTGTTGTATTTTCCCCACACCCCTCCCACACACCTTTTTTATTACCCCTTTGCGTGTTCCCTCTCTCTCCCTCTCTATCTCTCTCACACACACACACACACACTCGCATGCACTTGCACTCACAGACACCTCCAAAGCCCAGCTGGCCAGCGTCTGATGACAGAGAACAGCTGGAGTAAAGGCAGTCAATCACACAGCGAGAGAAAAAGACGCCTGGAAACCACACGACGACGAGTTCGAGCACCAGCCTCACAAACGCAACGGGGAGAGAAAAACCTTTCATAAATGTCAAATTCAGCCATGCTGAATCAGCTCGAGAGGCACTTGAGCTACCTGATGTCCACCATAATCACTATGATATATTACAACACCCAATAATGTTAAAGAGGTCATTAATTAAGGTAATTGTTGCAAATATGTCTTTGTCAACATGCCTGAACCAGAAGCGGTTTTCTCACTGAATTAATATCAGTTCAGTTAAGAAAACGTTTTCCTCATTTATCATCAGTTCTAGCCAGGACAGATCAGCATGCTCTTTACTATTAACATGGCATCACAGGATTTATTATTCAATATTAGGATGGTGAATTGCAAGAAGTTCCTTTTATAATATTTCTGTGCAATATGATATGATCATAGCTCAGTCTGCGCCCTCTGTATGTTACTCCATAATCAGTCTATCAGCCCTCTGCACACAAACCTTGGGGAAAAGTCACAGCATTGCATAAAACTATTTTTGCAGCCCCATAAATGTGTACTAAACCCAGCCTTTAAATCAAGTATTTCTAGCAGACTTGCTGCACGGGATGTTGCAACAGCCAGCAGAGTGTAGAAATGTGGAAACACTGGCTTTGATGTGAGCAGAGAGTATTCTACGAGATCACAAAAATACTTTTTTAGATATTTAAAGATACAACTTGCTGCTGTAATGCAAATGATAGAGTAACATTTTGGCTTTTTCTGCTAAGGTTTTGCATAGAGAATGCTGTGTCACCAAATCACGGATTAATGCTACAATTTCTACAATATTTCCACATTTCTACACATGCTTGCTAGATCACTAAATTGTTAGATGTTGCTGCTGCAGGACTAAATAACCAGTTGGTCATCAGTTTTCATCAGGCAGTTTATGGAGCTGCACTATTTGTCAAAAACTTTATTCAAACTAATCAAGAGTATTGATGGTATGTAGCTTGGAGACAACAGAGACGCAGACACAAACTACGGGGAGAGAGAGAGCGGTAAGAATCAAGGCATAAATGAAACGGGGACGTGGTGGTTATACTGTATGCATCTTAACCACTGGCACACCCTTGCTTTTTATATCTTTTTTTTTGCCATAGCACCTTTATTTAACCCCCTGGGACTGACCAGTCATTTTGAGTGAAGTCAATTCAACCCAAGTCTCAAAAATATAGCTATGGATTTAAATGTGCGTAAATCTGTGTAATACCAATCTTCAGTACAAGCTGTATTTATGCAGCCTCCATCATAACATTTACACTGGCATTCATTATTTCTCTAGCACTAAACCCAGCCATTGACCACACACTGAGCTGACTACACCACTGCATTAGACCCTAGTGAGTCAGAGAGGACATCAGCGTTCACTCCTGTTGTCCCATTGTCTTCTAACTGTAAGAAATGTAACCCGACACTCAGTCCCCGGTCACAACACCTGTGTCTAGGCTTAATGCTCAATAGGCCATGGGAGAGAGAGATAAAGTGAGAGAGGGAGTCTGTAATCTGAACTTAATGATAAAAACACCAGTGGGCTTGGTAATGGGCTTGTAACAGGAGCTGGGAAGTGGCAAGCTGTTTCAGTAAGGAAGTGAAGTGGTCATAGAGAGGGCAGTGAAAGCTTAGCCGTCACTCGTTTAGAACTCATTCAGCCATTGCCCGATGCCTGATAAGTAGGTTAAAACCCCATGAACCTGGAAACCTGTTCATATTGACACACAGATGGCGTCTGCTCAGCGATGGCCACTTAGCTGGCTGGTGTTGGGTGGTTTCATTAGCTTTTAAGCAGACTGAGGCTGCTGTGTGTTTCAATCACAGAGCCCACATCCTTCCCAAAGGGTAAACACTAATGTGTTATTGTAAATCTGATACAGCTGAAGGCGACTGGTTTACGCTGCAAAATAAAGCCTGTCCATTATGAATTTTCCTTACCGACATACTGCTCCACATCTTTGACAGAGAAAGTAGGGGGTGGTAGTTTGAGTCCCAGACCCTCCATCTCAGTGACCGCTATGGGGTAGTTGAAGCTGTGCCTCTCCAGGTACCTGGGTGTCACCTGCTCACCCTTCATCCGCATCAGAATCTCCTCGCCACTGGAACAAGATCATAACAAGTTCAGTAAACTTTATCTATTGCCATTTCATTAACGCCTCATTAATTGCCTCAAAGTCATGTCCCTAAGCTGCTGGGTTGAGGCCATTTAAAAGTCAAAGTGCGTGTGTCTAACTTTCTACCTACCTAGCGAAGGTCCTGTTCTGCAGCTCCTTGATAAACACTGAGGTGCCAGCTTGAACTGGTTTTGATCCATCGTCTGGCTCTGTGTAGTCGTGCCTGTGCCAGTTGTTGCGCCTTTTCACTGCAACAAACAGAGATACCAGAGTTTCAGGGGGTTGTTTCGTTCTAATGTCGTTGCCCTCTTGAAGCTTGTTCTCCCAACATAATGCACATCGCTGCCACTTTTCGTAAGGACATTAATTTGCTACTCAACCCCTGTGCTAAGAGATGGAGATGGAGGGGCTTGTCCAATCAAAGTGGAGGGCTTACAACACCATACAATTAGCCTGTTAATGTCTGCCCTCTGGGCTCTCAGAGGTTAACCCATTCCCCTCCCCCTGCAAAAAAACAGACTTGACTAACACTGCAGAGAGTGGCCTTTCCCCCTGGGACCAGTCCAGCAAACAGAGACAGGGGTGGGAGGAAATACTGAATGGAAAGAGGGCTAGACATGTAAATGTAAGGCAGAGAATCAGAGGACAGTGTTTGATAAATGAGATACATGCCAGGACTCAGGAAAGGAGGGAGACGCAAACACACACAGAAACAAAAAGCAAAGGAAACTTGCCACTAATGAGAGAAAACATTACTCACTCAGGGAGGGTCCGTGTACAACATCACAGTTGGGACAGTGGTAAACATCGATATCCACAGCATGATGCTCTTCTACCTGCACACAGCTGGAGACGGACACAAGATACACAGTTAGAGCTGGTTCACGCTTTCTCTTAGATGTTCAAGCAGGATTCAGGATTTGTCTGACATGCCTGGCACATGAAAAACACTTCTATTTGGGTTTTCAAAAAACTGTCAACAAGAAACGTTAAAAGAGAATTTGCAGTGTAGACAAAATTTCAGGGCACCCTAAAGTCCCTTCTCTGAGATTAATCACAACCAAGCTAATGTCAAACTTTGTCAAACTCTATGCATGTGTTATGAGAAGAGATGTCAAGGGTTATAGGTTTGAGGTAAACAATACTGAGAAACACCAAAGTACAGTTTGGGTCAGGAAGATGACCTTTGCTCCGATTTATTTTTCTACAAATGTTCTACAACTGCAGATGCACTCGTATTTGACAGAGGAGCAGGACTCTTTCTTGGCTTTGGCACAACAATAACATAAGGACACAAAGATCTTCCTGGCCTTTTTGCCAATGCCACAATAATTTATCTATCTGTGATAGTGTCACTCACACTGCTACCCCCGACTGTCCTGCAACAGCCAAACCGCAGGCACCAACACACACGCATTCCTCTGTTACATACCAGAGCCCCATTCCAGAGCAGCATGGGATGAACAGCAACTGTGCTGCCATTCAGTCTGAACGGACACCAAAGGATGTTTGGAGTTGGAAAAACTGCAAGCAGCGTGTTACTGTGAAGCATGTGCCTGGTTCATTTTAACGGTAAAGTGACGTGCACACAGGGGTAGAGAGGTCACACAAAAAGGAGCCTCTGTGCTTAACAGGCCACTTGTATTTTTAAAGAGATTTTTTAAGGTCTGAAGACAACAACTACATTTTATGAGATTGCGTTGTATGTCCCTATGTTGACCTGGAAACTGTTAAGCATCATCGGGCTGATTTCTAATACTGTTCTACCAGTTCTAGAAACTCGCCATCTTCAAACCATCATCAGCTTCTTAGTGAGTGGCTTCAGGTTGGTGGCTAACAATACTGCAGTGGTGGGGTATAAAAAAATGGGTTTGTTGCTGATATAACCTCTGCTTTTAAACGTGAAAGCCTGCAGGAGGGATGGGGCTGTTGGCCGCAACAGCCTGTTATCGCCTTTGATCTACAAGGAATTGCAGGAAACTGTAAAGGAAATAAAGCCAAGGGCCATTAACTCATCAGGAAGTGGTGAGCTTGTGTGAATGCTGGACTCCATCACCCTGGTGCACTAACAGGATATCAACAGTAGCTCCCTCTCCTCAGTTTACCACGTACAACCTTGTGTTTTTACTGGCCACATACCCAACATTTAGACTGTTGGAAAGAGCATCACTCCTACTTTAAGCAGGCATATATAACTCTAAAATAAGCTGGGGGGAAAGGGACATAACATGCATTAAGCTGCCATAATCACCCCGAGTGACTTGCAAAACAAATACATTAGGAGGATTTACATTAGTCCAGTAACTGATGGAATATTTGTTTTGCCATTAAGTGGGCCCATTTATGTCAGAGGTATCCTTTTTACAAGTTACATTTTGCCTGCAACATCCATAAAAAAGTAAAAACAGGGGGTGACAAAAAGCTCAAAGAAGCACTCCTGCTCCTGCACGTGAGCAAGCGGATGACCAACAATAACACTGCACAGTGCTTGGCTGTAGTATTAGGCCTAGCTCATGTATCAGGAATCTTGGTTCAAACATGTGGCTGTTCGCTAGGGGAAAGCATGAGTCACGGCCCTCTGCCGCCGGGTTCGTCGAGATGCGCGAGAGGCGAGCAGTGTGTGATTGGCTGAGGTGACCTTGTTGTCCTCATCTCACTTGGTATTTTCCTTTATGTAATGTCACGGTGGGAAACTGGGGCACTGTGCCACATTTGCAGGGCTGACTCAGCGTATGTGTCACCTGTAATGATTACTACTTAGAACACGGCACCAAGGCTTGTGAAACTGTGTGGACTTGAGACTGAGAATGCAGAACGGGGGGAGGAAACTCAGCTGAAAAGGAAAAGAGGGCCAAGTATTTCCTGCCTTGCTCAGGCTTGATGATGTATTGCATCATCGCAGAGCTGGTGAGTGAGCAAACAGTTCTTGAACCCACGTGAACCTCATTTGCCTGCAAAGCAATCAATTCTAGGATCTGATTGGAGACATCTGAACTGACATCACCTCAATATTTAGGGAGATAATTTTATCATATGTTGCACACCAGCAGCAGAGCATATTTTAACAGAGGGTGACAGAAAGTACAGTCAACATGCCCCAGAGATAAAAACAAAATCTTGCCATAGTCAGACTGGAAAGTAATTATGTGATGGCACTGCAGCAGATTAGCAAGCTAAACATCCCTTCCTGAATGAGATGAGATGTGTGTACTTGGCTAAAGCCCTGCCATCAACAGCCCCTCTCCCTCCACTTCCTCTCATCAAGGGCCTCCTTCCTGTGTTACTGAGAGAGCTTATTCATTAGTCCATGCACTGTGAGGGGTTCATTGTCCTCCATGATCAGTGCAGAAACACAAAGGCTGGAGGCGGGCATCACCATTATTTTAAGCTCTAAATAACTGCCCTGCATGGGGCGCCGACACGCCTACATTAGGGAACTGGCAGATCTCTAATGGATGGGTGGTAGAGATAGAGATAGAGAGGAGATATGGGCAGTTAAACACACCTGGCTATCTTTATCTACCCCAGAGGAGCACCTGAATCCTCCAGCCCTTTTCCTAATGCACTCGGCCAAAGCTTACATAAACAGTGCTGGATGTGGACGGCAGTAAGAGCCACTGAGCCCTGACAGATGGATAGGGATCTGTCATTTTTGGCCTTGCTGGTTAAATCATCTTAGCTAGCTAAGCGTAAAAGCGACTATGCAGTGGTTACGGCTTGAAAGAGACCACGGGCCTCTCTGTAGTCAGCTGGTAAACAACAAAAGAGGATCACTTTGTTGTTTATGGGGCGCCGGGGAGCTTTAACAACTTAATTGTTTTTGGTGCAGGTTGAGTAGCCTTGAGGCTCCTAGCACTGGGACTCTGCTTTCACACATGTCCTCAACATGGTTGTCGTAAGGCCCCCACTGCCCCTGTAAAACCTACAAAGTCATCAGTCTTGTGACTGTCTGCTGCTGAAACACATCAGCCAACAAACTCAGTCTGAAATCAACTAAAGACTGACTGGTTTGTGGATGCAATCCTCTCTCTTCACTTATCAATGAGCTTTTTACTGTGAACATAAGATGACAAAGAAGTTAAGTGTTATCCACAGTATGTTTTAGCCAGCACTGACAGACTTTCATTGATTTGGATTTGATATAAGATGCAGAGAAAGCCAAATCTACTCCCACATTAGATGGAATACTAGTTATAGAATTTAATAAACCAAACTTTTAACTGCATGGCATAATGTATGGCATTAATATTATAATTCAAACAGACTGGTAATCAATGATCATACTAAAAGTAATGCAGTTTTCCTGCCCCCAGAGACAGCCCTACTAATGAACGTAAACATAGCTTTTAACATGAGCTGTGAGGCCACTCTTGACTTTGTCCAATTAACTTATCAGACATCTAAACAGATGATCTGAACCGTCCCACAGACAAAAGTGATAAATAAAAGAACCCTTCCACTCGTCCATCCATCTACTTAACGCAAACACTAAAAAGGCACTCTGTAGAGGGTATCCATCTCTCTTTAGTGTGCTCACACTCTGTGTGACATTGACGGATCGTGCATTGAACTTGGCTCACTGGCGCTCCCATCAATCATTTCCTCCATCCCATTGAGCCCCACTGGTCTATCATCACCCCCACCGCCTATACCTAAATCAGACAATGGGCACACAGGGGTGAACACAATAATCTGACTTGACCCAGTGAGGATTTCCAGCAATCCAACATCCACAGCGTTGACATAAATTGGCATCTTGGAAACACTGGAAACAATCCATTTACAGAAGCAGGTCTTGTAATTAGGTGAGGCTCTAAATGGTAAATAACAGAGTTCAAACTAACATTTGTGAAGTAAACCACAGGCTCCCGTAGAGGGTTCTGGTGCCCAGTGGCATCCTCAAGGGCAGTGATACCTGAGGATAGCAGACACTTAAACATTTCTTTTACACACAAACATTAAACGTGGCCAAACAAAACCTGTGAGAAGGAAAATCTCTCTTTGCTTCAACTGCTCAAGACTCAGGCATGTCAAATCTGTGACAAGGGGTCACACATAAAGGAGATAGAATTTCTTTTTTGACAAGATATAAGCCAGAACGACTGGGAATCACTGCTTTGGTGGATTCAGGTACGGCTTCCAACAACACTTTAATTGGACCTGAACTTAATTTACTAGTAACTGTCAGTGTTCGGGAGTATTTGCAGCCGATCTGCTACTGCATTTCAAATCTAAATGAACAACACAGATAGACAGAGCTGTATAATGCTGGTATTGTGATGTGAGACCATAGTGGAGGGGTGCTGTGTGTCGGTAATGGAGTCTATACACTTGAGAGGAGCTTATCAAAACAAATACACATTTTTCTATTTCCCTGCTACCTCTGATGCAGAGAAACCGGACAGTGTTCTGAGTGCCCCAGTCCTCATCCCATTTAAGTCCCTGGGCTGTATTGTGTACTGAGATGCTAAGAGATATAAGTGATGGAAAACAGGACACTCTCCAGAAACTGAGAAAATGAAACAAAAGTCCCCTCCCAAATACAAACACAAACAGAAACTCTGCTAGCACGCTAAAAAACAGGCACCAGGACACTGAGCTCTTCTTCTTTTCCACTCCATCGGCGTGCCATCATCCACAGCCAAAGAATATCCCTTTCCTTCTGGCCAGCCTCGTGGGAAAGAGGCTGGAAATGTGGCTGTTTTTAGAGCTCTGCTATGCGTGTGTGTATCTGCTTATTAGTCATCAATGGGGGGAAGCTCCAACATTTGTTCCTTTTCTTGCTGGCACATGACATGCAGCCAGCCAGTCTTTTTTGGCTCTGATACGCCACAAATTCTGGCCAGCAAGTTTTTTGGCAGCACACTTAATGTGGTTACGCAATGGCTTCCGTCATTTCAACACGAGCAAAAACAGATTATTGTATTCATAAACAGTTGCCGTGGAGATGCGCCCACACAGGCAGATTCAAAGGATCGGAGAACGGGGCATGTGAAACTTTTGTCCAAGATACTTTCTTGATCCCTTTAGGGAAAGTCTCTCGTTATCCTTCTCTTAGGTTAAGAACACAAGCTACACAGCAGCCCACTGTGTTGCTCGTGAGCAGCTCAGCAGACCTTACAGTGTCTGACAAAGAGATTGAAGCCTGATCACCCAATCAAAAGTACAGGCCACCCTGTCACCCCAAAAGAGTTCAGAATGATCTTGATCCCAACGCGTGGAGTATTTATTACAGTTACTGGGTGTGGACTACCGCACACATGACTGAAATCTGACATTTTAGGCAATACATGCTCACTTACACAAAAGGGTGGCATTACACAACAATGAAATACCCATTCTGATTTTTGACAGTTACCACCCACACACAGAATGATTCATTAAAGCATCTATGACACCAATGTCACACTTGTATTCAGTTATGTGGATAAGATGAGGAGAAAGAGATAACGTAGGACCAAAAAAATCTAAAAAGACCATAAGCAATCCAGTCCATGTGCCTGCCTGATACCTTTAAATAATCCCCCTGTCCACCACTAGGGGTCTCCTGCCATGTGCCTCCTCTGCTTGAAAGGGGGGTTTAAATTTCTCAAGCTGTCAATCAAAAGCCTAACCATAACAAGCTCCTTGTTCTCTACCTTTTGCTTTCCACTAAAGTAGACCACAAAAAAATAACAAAATTGAAAAAGATCAAATTGCATACACAGTTTGAAATGTGTTTATGTTAAAATAGAATATTAACTAATTAATAATGCTGATAATAATAACCAGCTGATTGTGCTCAAAAAGACAGAAGTTGTTTATAAAATGATGCTTACGTAAATAAGTTAAAAGTACATCCAAAAGGTTTACTGCGGTTACTATTACCTTGAATAACCTGACTTGGTGAGGCAGATTGTGGGCTGGGAGTCCTAACACCTAGCATATTTCGACCGGGTTCAATGGCTCTTAATCCGATAAATCACAGTAAAAAACAATTTACACCTATCTCTGAAGTGACTGAAAAGAACAGGACAACATACAGCCTTTGTATGTCACGATGACCCCGCCAAGCTTTTGATCACCCAGGTTGACTGACACAGCTCGGCAACACTGATAGAGCCGCATATTAGTAGATTAAAACTACTTGTTTTGGGGCTCTACTTAAGTCAGTAGAGTATATTAGCAATACCAGGTACATGTTTTACGTTTTAGATTTGTTCGCGGAGCAGTAAAGTAAATATAAGCCTGTTCCAGTGAACGAAACCCCACTTTGTTTCGTAAAGTCGTGTCAATAGACGATTTAAAACCCCCGTCGCCCACCGCTAGCGTTAGCAAGCTAAGTTAGCTACCAGTCAACACCGCTTAGAGAACCGTCGCCTTTCCTTAATATACAACCAGTGTTTGTCGGTTCCAGCGGACTACATCTCTAAAGGACGTTATAACCCACATACCTGCCGTGGAACCAGTCTTTACAGATGTCGCACTCGATCATAAACCGGCTCACATCGTAGGGCTGCCGGCAGACACAGTACAGCGGGGCCGCCGCCATCTTCCTACTGTCCCCAAACAACGCAGGAATGAAGCGGGGCGGGGATTTAACCCACCGTCCGGAAATACCCGAGGGTGCACGAGATCCGCCATTCTAGGCAATCCCACCTCTGACGTCAGTTTCCAAATTATTCATTTCCATCTGGTTGTGTGGGCACACCAACAATAGGCACAAACTTTTTCCAAAAAAACAATTACATAATGGTATTGTTTTGGCTATCCTGTCATTAATATAATCTCAGATTAATAATCAGCTAAATCTGATCATATTTAGACTAAATACAGGAAAATTGGGAGGCCTTAAATTGAGTAAATTGTGTTATTATTTCAGTTTGTATAATGCATGTTAAGTGTATCTCAAAGACAATTTGCTACTATCTACTACTACTTAACAAGACTTTTTAAATGCATTTCAGTGAATGTATTCATTCAGCCCATTACAAACTCAGGAAGAACCCCCAATACGTTTATCTTAAATCCTTAACAGGATTTTCAAATCTCCACAAAAATATGCCAGTCAAACTTTCCGAATATGTGTATGAATTTATGCGCAGGAATTTAAAAAAAGTATTCACATTTCACTCAACACTACTGTGTTGGACATTCAGTTAAGCAACTGAAAATGTACAAAAAGCATAAACTTTGTCAGGCAAGGTGTAAAACATGTTTTAGATGGCTGAAACTAGCATAGTAACTATATCCATATTTGCAGCATCAGGACTGACTTATTAGTGACCTATAAACACAGCTGATATGATGCAAAGAAAAAAAAACATAACTGTGTCACACAATCCAAGGCAGCTCTCTCAGCAGAATATTTGCACAGTTGCAGAGTTTATCTTCCTTGTGTTTTCACACCTTTCTTGAGCAAAGAGCTACTCTTTCAGAATATTCTCAACCAATGGCAGACACTGCCGAAGAGCATAAAAACCAAAACACAATATCCACCCTTGGTATGTCTCCATGGAGCGTGTCTGACATGCCCTACGTGCTTGTGTGGTGAATAGCAATGGGACCACCGAACCACAGCTTGATCTGTTAGCTGACAGCACCCATCCCCCCACACGCCCATCTGTGCTGCTCTGCATAGGCAAGCAGGCTTGGTGCATGCAGAGGCTCATAAGCTCTCATTGCACAGAAGACACATGTGTTTCACTAGTCTGCAAATCTCAACTGATGTTTTTTTCTTCTTCTTTGGTGCATTCTCAGCCTGCAGCAAGACGTAAACATCTCCTTTGTCCTTATGATGATAATAGCAGCCTGCATCCACACTTGGTTGTACATGATCATTATCACGTCGTCATGTTAGGTTTTTCCTCCAGTGTGAGCAGTGCAACTTCATGTCTGGGGTGTAGATCCACACATCTGTAAACTCTCCTCCTGGAAGTTAATTACCCCCTGTAAGTGGAGGTCAGAGGTTCTTAAAATGGGTTAGTATCTCTGCTGATGGACGGCCATGGACAACTTCTACTTCTTAAATGGATCATGTGATCATTAACCATAGAACAGGCCAGTTTTATTTACTTGGAGAAGCTTGGTTTCAGTTTTAAATATTATCAGTGACAGTGGTTTGTACTGTTACATAATTTAACTGGTAGATGGATCACTGACAAGAAATGTAACACGCCTTTGCAAAGGTTTAGGTGTAACAGGCCTATTTACATCACAACATCATAACAAGTATCACAAAGAACTATAACTGACAATACTGTCAGATCAAAATACTGGAATGTGAAGGTCAGTTGCATTTCACCTGCACAAAATTCTGCTGAGTCAGCATTGGGTTTCACTGCAAACAAACACTGTAACCACCCATCTCGTCTATTTTTATTCATACGAAACAGTCAAGTCATTTCAAGACTGGGCTGCTAACAGCAACAACAAACACTGACTGAACTACATCAGCTGTTCGTTAAACCTGTAAATAGTCACACAACATGCCAGCCTAAACAATTAGTCTTTTATCAAGTTGTTTTATACATGCATTTAATAAACTTATAACAATAGTGATCATATATTGAACCCCACATTCACCAGAAAAAAATCACACCAGCAGCAAAAAGTTTAAAGGGAATAATATTTGCATGTTCACAGACTCTGGATTTTTCAGTGAGGGAGGAGAAGAAGATGTATATTAAATAGTTTTAAACAAGGCAATTTAACTTTTTTTTTTTGCAGAGAAGCTTCATTAGGCACAACTTGTTATTCAAAGCAGAGTGTTTTTATATATTTTATGTGTCCGGTCTGTGTTACATGACATGAATCAGAGCTATAGAAGTTAGTATTTTCTGCACAAACTGGGATATTAGATTATAACTATCAAAACCTTTAAGATAAACCCTTTGTTTCACTGTCAGTCTTGTTAAAATCACACATCAAGCTTCGTGAAGAAAAAGTCAAAAAATGTCATTCTACTCTATTCTATTCCTTTCTATTGTATTCTATTTCTATTCTACTTTATTTTCATAAATCCATTTTAAAAGGGGGAACATTTTAGTGTTAAAACGCCACCTGCTGACTGAATAGCGACATTGTTCGTTGCGCGTTCACGCTAACCAGAGCGCGCACGCTCTCTGACGTCACTGTTTACCCAAACAAGGAAGAAGCGAGCGCGCCCCCTGTGAGTTCGCATCATGGATGGATCATGGTGCACTGAAATTCAGATATCATTTAAACTGCACCCATAACTTGTTGAGAATGGGTTCCAGGGATGTTTATACCACGAATTAACATCTAACCAGATGATAAAAGAGGTAAGATAAATTATAAACGGTGTTGTGAAGCAGTAATAGATGTGCTGCTGTAAGGAGACGGTGAACAGACGGTAGATCAATATCTTCACTTCAGAAAACAGAAATTTTATTAATTTTGTTTTGGACTTTGTAGCATATCTGTCATATTTAATATCGACTGTGTATCAGTTTTTTTTTTTAAATTAATGCATTCTGCAGTATCACAGTGTTAATCACGTGAAGTGTGTCTGTTGGAGGTTTGTATTATTACATAGTATTTTTATTTTTAGGGGCATTTACTGTGGTATTTGTTTTAAATACAAGATATATCCAGTCTATCTGATCACACAATATTTACACATAAATATATTATGATTTAGGCACCAGTATCAAAATCATTAGTGTGATATCGGGGTATGATGTTGATAATCTACTGTCATATTTTTAGAGCTGAAACAATTAATAATGTAATCAACTGACATAAAATTTATCACCAACTATTCTGATAATTGATTAATCCTTTTAGTCTTTTTTTCTGTCAAAATGGCCAAATATTGATTTGTTCCAGCTTCACATTTGGGAGGATTCTGTGGTTTTTCTTCGTATTATTTTAAAGCAGCATGTTACACTGTTTGTCTTATAAAAACAAACAAACAAATCAAAAAAATCGTGATTACCTTTTTCTGCAGTTTTACAGACCAATTAGTTGACTGATTAATGGAGCAAATAATTGCTTTAGAAACAGATTTGAAAGTGTAATGCCAAAATAAATGAGTGATTGCAGACATTTGGAAACAGTACAGTGTTTACTATTAAATCAGGAAAGCTGCTAATTAAGAGTCTTTAAAGTGTGAAGCATGTGTTATTACTGTACAGCTGGTAGAGAGTAGACACATGGTGGTATTTGCATGAAATGAAAAATGTCCTTCCAACCAGGTTTATATCAGATTCTACTTACCTATATTTGAATTCTAGTGTTCTTCTAGAGTTCATGATCAGTTTGCTATAGTTTGTTCTCCAAGGTAAGATGAATATTTGCATAATTAATAAGATCAGTTATAAAGTCAGATGTTGGAGGACGGGATCTTGAATGTAACGCTGATGTTCTCTGTTTGGTTTGTGGTGGAGGAGGAGGTGGAGGGCGAAGTGTCCTGAACCTGAAGATGAGGCGTCTGTCCCGAAAGAAAGCTCTGAGTCTGGTGAAGGAGCTGGACGCCTTCCCCAAAGTATCAGAGAGCTACGTGGAGACCTCAGCATCAGGAGGAACAGGTGGGACATCCTTCTGAAAAAAGGCAATAATAATAATAATAATTCCAAAATATATAATTTATATTTACTCATTTCTCTCATCCATAGTGTCGCTGATAGCTTTTAGTGCCATGGCACTTCTGGCTATCTTAGAGTTCTTTGTTTATCGAGACACTTGGATGAAATATGAATATTCAGTTGACAAGGATTTTTCCAGGTAAGTTATTGAATAATTTCCTAAATGAACTGTGTCGCATCCTACTGTTTTTTATGCATGTCGTGACTATACAGAGCAGGATGTTATTGGAGAACTGACTAACTCTCACTCTTCTTTTTCATTAATTACAGTAAATTGAGGATAAACATCGACATCACAGTTGCCATGAAATGCCAGCGTAGGTTTTCGAGCTTCTTGTTCTTTCACGCGCAGAAACCAGTTGCAGACATGCATTGCAGATGTATTCATTTAGTAGTAAGTCATTGTCTGTGATTGCAGATGTTGGAGCAGATATTCTGGACCTGGCTGAGACCATGATCACATCCAACGGCCTCCAGTACGAGCCTGTGAGTGAAGCATGTCTCAGATCACTTTTAATTCTGCCTGTGATCACAAGTTATTTTATTAAAGACCCACATCTTGTTAATTAAACACACATTATCATCAGGGCATCCACATACAGTAGGTTTTCTTTCCACTTTTTTTTTTTTTTTAAAAGAAATATTACCTTTCACAGCTGTGTATTTTTTCTCTTTTCTCTCTGATCAGGTTATTTTTGAATTGACTCCACAACAGAGACTGTGGCAAAGGTAACGTTTCGTGAAATCCCTCAAGAGGTACCTGAGCATCAGGGTCAGAAAAATATTGTACTGTCTGAAGTTGTGTAAAATTACGTTATCTAATCTGGAGGCTATGAGAGATCCTCCGTTAACTCTTGAAAATGTGCCACTGTTTTTCTTCCATTTTATGAAACCTGTCATGCAAACTATCCTCTCAGTAGTCAACAGTTTCTACTTTTTGAGATTTTCCATAATAACGGCTTGAAAAAATACATTTAGTGTGAAAAAACCTAGAGGAATACTGAAAAAGACTATGTGAAAAAACAGGAAAAGGTAGTTAGAGATTGGATCCACCCAGACACCTTCATCTTTCAGACAGTTTTGCAACCTGTTATTTGTCTTGCAGGACGTTGCTTCTCATACAGAACAGGCTGAGAGAGGAACATGCGCTTCAAGAAGTCCTTTACAAAACCCTCCTTAAAGGAGCCCCCACTGCTCTGCCTCCACGGTCAGTCTCATCTATGCAACGTGTTTTATATTTAGCTCTTTGTTAATTTTACAGAAATGAAATAAAATGGCAGGCGAATAATTAAGCTCTGTTGGATGTCTGTGGAAATCATGCAGCCTGTTACCTCTGCTGCTAATGAACAGCTAAAGACCAAGATTATATGCTTAATAATTGTGTGTGTGTGTGTGTGTGTGTGTGTGTGTGTGTGTGTGTGTGTGTAGGGAGGATACCTCTATGGAGCCACTTACCGCTTGCAGGATCCACGGGCACGTCTACGTCAACAAGGTGGCAGGAAACCTTCACATCACTGTGGGAAAGTAAGAAACGATTTGAATTGTCAAAAAGGCGCTGACAGATATACTGTAGCTAGAGGTTGCTCCGCTCCATGCAAATACTTTGAATTCCTTATCCTGACTACACACGTCTTTTTCAGGCCTATTCACCATCCTCAGGGCCATGCCCATATTGCAGCGTTTGTGAGCCATGAGAGTAAGTAAAAAGTGTTTTTCTAATTATGCTTGCATGTTTTTCTTTGGCTTGTTGTAGAGTACCACTCTTTTATAATCTGCACAGAGAGCAGGCAGCATTATTTTGACTCTCCTGCCAAGATGTTTCATCTCAGGCATGTTAATACTCTTCACAACATTGCTCATTTCCCTCCTCAATCCGACGTTTTTTACATATTTCCTATGAAAGACAGCTAATGAATCCAAACAGTGCAGATTACAAGAACAATTTTTCCATGTTTCACTTCGAGTACTCTCAGTGATTCCTCATGGCCTTGATTGAACCTGAGCCTCCTCTCATCTTTGTGTTTCAGCGTACAACTTCTCCCATCGAATAGACCATTTATCATTTGGGGAGGAGATACCAGGCATCATCAATCCTCTGGACGGCACCGAGAAAATCACCTATAACAGTAAGTTACTGCAATTCCCCGAGACAGGAGAGGAGAGAATAAAACATATGATGAAGTGGTTATCTACCCGAGGACATTCAAATACACATTTTTGGCAGAATTAATGAGGTGTCGACATATTTATTGAATCATGAATTGACCCAAGCTCACCTTGGAGCATAGAAGGTATTATGGTAGGAAGAGTTTTCCTGCACCTAAAGCACTATGATGAAACTATAACATTTCATTTTTGTTTTCTTAAGCTCTGGTTTCCATATTTTTCCTGCTTGAAATTCATTTAAAAACACAAAATATATATAAATTGTTCACGTTTTTTTTTTTTTTTTTGCTGTGTGATTCTACTCCAGACAACCAGATGTTCCAGTATTTCATCACAGTGGTACCCACCAGACTGAACACATACAAGATATCTGCCGACACACACCAGTTTTCTGTGACTGAGCGAGTGAGTAACAAGTAAAATAAAAAGAATTAAAAAAAACAAACTGCACCCAGTGTTGTGACAAAAAACCAGAAGCAAGTAGAGAGACTGAGAGAGGATTAAGGGTTTTAGGGAAACCAAGGGGGAGCACTAAACACCATACTGTCTGTTTCCAAGGAGCGGGTGATAAACCACGCAGCAGGCAGTCATGGCGTTTCCGGCATCTTTGTGAAGTACGACACCAGCTCTCTGATGGTGACGGTCAGTGAGCAGCACATGCCGCTGTGGCAGTTCCTGGTGCGACTGTGTGGCATCATCGGGGGAATATTCTCCACGACAGGTAAAGTGGCTTGAACCTGCAATAACATCTTTATCAATTTGTATTATTGGACAACTTGGATTATCTCCATCAGCAGCGAATGTATATGTATGTATGGGGCATTTGTAAAAAGCTGGTCTTGTAAAGTCAGAGCAAACCAACACAGTATGGATTTATTTAAACAAGAAAAATAAACTTTGTCCATGAAGTCATCCATGTGTCGTTCTCTCTTTACAGGTATGCTCCATGGGCTTGTCGGCTTCTGCTTTGATATTGTCTGCTGTCGCTTCAAACTAGGAGTCTACAGGCCCAGAGAGGTGAGTCTATACCGTTGCCAGCTAAGTATACTGTCTGTATTACTGCAGGCAATATTTTTGCTTAGTATCAGATTAGTATGTTGCTCTGTCTGTATTTAATCAGATCGTAGCACTAACACATTTACCTGGACTAAATCTATTCTAGGATGTGCAGCTACACAACCAGATGAACAATCTGAACAATCACCAGATCCCTCTGTTGGCTGACAATGTTCCTCAGGAGTGACCATCATTAAACAGCTGATCCTGCCTCTGGTGTGATTTACTAATGAGGAGGTGACCTGACAAACTGTATGAAGAGGATATCTCATTATTAATTGTTGTTCCGTTTGAAAGGAATTGTGTTTTCTTAATCGTCATATCAATTGTCACGAAATTGTGTTTTTCTGTTGAAAAAGCTGAAGCTGTCTGTTAAACACTGTGGTTGTTAACTTGATAAATTTTAAAACTCATTGTTGCACTTTACAAAGATGTGTGCCCTGTGACTGCAATCATATCTTCATGTGTGTGTTTTTTTTAAATGATTATTTTCATTTTGTGATGGTGCTTCTTTAGAGATGTTGTAAGCTTTTTGTTCCATTTCCTGTAACGGCACAAAATACAGATCGTCATTGTTTCAAAGCATTAACATGTTGAAAATGTTTTTCCATTTAAAAAAAATAACATCTATTTTCAGCAAGTCTTTGGTTGAAGGCACAACATATTGTGTTTTTATAGAAATAAATCCAGCATTATCTTTTAGACAGAAAACCAGTATTTAAGGAGGAACTCGTTTTGATGATAACAGTTTTAACTGTTGCAAGTGAATATATTGGTAAGAGCTTACAAGGAGTGTAAGATCATTTGAACTCTGCAAACACCTCAAGAAAATTACTTAACAATACTTAATTCTCACATTTTTCCAGCAACCTTTTTTCTTTGAGACTTCCATTTATCAGAAGACCAGAGGATATGGTTCAGAGTGGCGGACACATTTTGTAAACTACAGAGTGAGGTAGAAGACAGGTTTAATGGACTGCAGCACACTTAATCTTTTTCTCTTCTAGTTTATTTCAGTTTTGCCAAGCAGACTTTGAATGAAGTGTTGTCAGAGCAGGGAATAAAGGTGGTCAGGCAGTTTGCAAAATGACACCAGAGAAGAAAAAGATGACCTCACTGATTATGTGTTGCTGTTCGTTACATACAGTAACTGGGGTTTCCTGTGCCAACAGTACTCTGCATTTGGTCTAGGAACAGCAAAGGCAGCACTCTGCGGTCAAACGAACACGCAGAAGATCAAAACTCCATAACGACAACACTGTTACAATAGCCCTGTAGCTTTGTGAGAACAATTCTGACGAAACCACTTCATCGTACAGGCCTCGAGCTGCTGCAGACATTTTGGTTAATTGTCCCCCTCTGAAATTAAGGACAGTTACCATTGTTATACCACAGACATGGGCTTTGCATAAACATTTATTTAGTTTTGTCCCTTTTTCTCCCATAAAGGCTCATAACTTATGTATCCGTATTCTGTCAAGAGTCAAGCCTTGCAACATATACAATACTGTACAGTTTTCTTGTTTGTTTAGCAAAAGTCAGACTTGCCTGTCACACTCAACACTTTTGGTAGATTCTGTGGGAAGCTCTGTGGTAGGATTCTGTGGAGACACTCACCAAGCAAAAAAATCAACAGTCAAATACAATTTTTGGTAGTCTATAAGAATAATATGCAAGCTCAACTATTTACAGATCTTCCAAACCAGGGTCATGGATGTAATACCAGGAGGGCCTCAACAAAGTCCCTTGTTTATAATCTAGCTTTCTTGTCATTTAGGTCCAGACTAATATATAAGTCACAGTTTATGAACAGCAGTCCACCTCTCCATCAATTAAGGTACAACGTCCCTCAAAGCTCCAGACTTGGTCCACTTCTTTTTTCTACATACTTCTGTTTGGTTTACTCATTTGCAGCTACAACATGAATGTTTGCCTCTATGCAGATGACATTCAATTCTATATTGCAATCAGCATTGATGATTGCCCCATGATCTTTCCTCTCTTACACATAGGTGAGGCAGAAATGGAAAATCTCCTGCTTACAACAGGATTTGACAAGCTCACGTAACTTCCACAGCTCTAATATATTAGTGTTACATTTGAGTCACAGTAACGGCAGCCATCATTTTCTGTAAAATATAATTACCTGATGATAACTGAAAACCCAGAAGGTTTAAACAACACTGATGAAAGTGCTGCTGCTAATGAAGGCATTTCCTGAAACTCCCAAGACTCTTCTACCCATCTGGGTGAAAAAACATTCTGTCTGTTATACAATAAAAATACTTTTTGACCGGTTTCCTTATGCTGCAACTCCATTTCCTATCCAGGCGGTGAGTGGGCTACTTGGGAACCTTAAAAATCTCTCTTTTGCTACAGCTGATGGAATATTTTTTCATCCAGAAGGCTAGATGAACTAGCTGAGGAACAGAGGAAATACCTTCAGTACAGCAGTAATTGTTGAATGATGTTACAGGTTTTTATCGAACATTTCAGGGTAAATATTTTTTAGAAAAACAGATTATCACCACTGTGGTTCGAATCTAACACTAATACACCAGAAGCAAAAAACAGAGTTTCAGTCTTTCAAGTGACCTGGCTCCTTCCCCCACCAAACTGCCTGCTCCAGGCTTGGTTCCCTAACCTCAAATACCCGCAACCTTGGACATAACATGAAGCACTGATACTAGACTTATTGAACTGGACCCATTCCTTGGTCCTCGGTTGGACTTAACTATGTCACTGGATCTATTATAATCCCATTGTTGTATTTGGCATTTCTTAAATGTTACCTTCCCACCTATGGTTCCTGCTTCTCCCCCATCTGTCTGAGGAGAAAGGGAGATCTCTCTGAAATGCCGTGTGAAGTTCTTCCCTCATCTGCTAAGGTTTTGGGAGAGCTTGACTTAGAAACCTTGGGCTTGGTGGAGAACTATTGGAAAAGATTGTACAATATGTAATGGAGGCTATACAAATAAACTTGACTCTGATGTACTCTTATTTATATATAATACACTGCCAAGGTCTACCACATATATCAGACTAGCCTTTGACCAAGTATAAAGATGTAAAAGTAGTAAACTCAGTACAAACTGCTGTACAAACAGGCAAAAAGTGGATGAGCATTCAAACAAACAAGGTTTATGTTCAGACATACTGACATTATCATTTGTGATAGTAAATAAGTGACAACCTCAACAGCAGGAAGGATGGCAGATCTGTATGTTTTGGTATCTGTATTGATACAGTTGTCTTGTGTGGTCAGATTTGAGCTTTTAATACTAGTCTCAATAATCTGTGGATTGGCCTTGAGACAGGTAACCACCAGTCAGTTTTTGTGTGTAATCTTAAAAAGGCAGTAGATACACGCAATGCAAGACATACAGATATCCAAATCACCTGCATGTTAAAGAGAGAAACTGGATATCCCCACAGTAAAAAAAACAGAATAATCTTATAGAAATTGTCCACTGAAGCACTGCCATATTTCAAGTATGAAAAAAAATTATCACAAGGCAAGGCAATGTACCTAGATTCATAAGGATGGAAACAACGTGACGTGGAAAAGAAAGTGGAAGTCACACAAAAGGCTTATTGTTGCATATATAATTGGCCACTTTGAGAAGAAAATGGTAGGTTCAAAATGAGAGACAACACTTTTTTTGGACGGGGTTTAGTGACTGAACAGTGCAGATACTGATGACAGATTTCCAAACTAAACAAATAATTCATGGCTAGTAGACCTCTTTTTTTCCCCCTTCTGAGTGCTTCACTCAACTGCAGCCCCCCACCTGTAGAGAGCCCTGCTAATCCACACTAAAGGAGGATTTGGAGTGTTTTTTAGTCGGATGGTCGGAGTCTCAGATGTTTTTGTCCTGCTGAGAGCTAAAGGCGAGGGTTGCTGTCTCTGGCTCGAGGCTGGTGAGGAAGACTCAGTTGGTTAAGGTGCTGGATGCGCGGAAGTAGGAGAGGAACTTGAAACAGAGGCTGACCACAAAGTACCAGATGTTTCTGGCCATCTGGGAGCGGGCGATAAACACCCTCCAGATGAAAATGACCAACAGAGTGTTGAAGGTGTAGCGGATGTTCCTCAGTCTGGGAAAGTAGGACAGGGAGAGGAAGAATGTGAAAAAACATGAAACATAGTATGAATTCTTTACAGTAAAGCTTAAATATGCACGTGTTAACACACAACATAATTGTATTTTCTTTAGAAAGAAAATATGATTCATGCTGAATACAGTTTTTCATATCATTAGTACACCATCAGTGCTTTGCCAGATCCATCAGATTTGAGAGGTTGAGAGAAAATAAAACAAATCTTCTGTTTCAAAAACCTTTATAAATGTAAAAATGGAATCTAGCATGGTAAACATAAGCATAATGCATAAAACCAAAAAGAGAGTAAATGAATTAAAATTACAAATAAAGTTTTTAAATCAGGTAAGGGTGATGTAGAAGTAGGACAGGTGGTTGGGGGAATTTCTGCTGAACTAAATTTATGAAAATAACCTACATTACAAAACATCTGCTAGTAAACAGAAAAGGACATAACTGAGAGGTTAGCCAAAACAATCCTTTAGCTCATATACAGACCAATCACTCCTTAATGCTGCAATCAAGTTGGATTCTCTTGTCTACTCACTTCCTCAGATGCTGCCTGGCAGCGGGAATGTCAGACATGTCTTCGTTCAGGACATACTTCTTAGTGCCGATGCAGTAGTTCTCAATGTACTCAGGCCAGTTCAGCTGGCGCACATCAAAGTTAAATTGCTAAGATGGAAAGCAAAAAGAGAAAAAGACAGGGGTATTCATACTGAGGCCAAGCCAAAGCCACTGCTCTACATTGTAAATGAATGTACAATTGCACTTTCACTCACTAGATGGAGCAATGAGCTTCCTAATACTATTACAGTGCATTGTATTCCCAGAGAGTGCTTGCTCTCTCAACCATGCCAGGTTTAAATAGTAGAAGCAAATATTTCTACAGTGAAATACATGACACTACAAAAATACTCTATTAGCAGTAAACATCCTGTGACTCTCAAAAGTAATTTTAAGTACATAAGCATCATCAGTAAAAAGTATGCAGTAAAGCTTGGTAACTAATATAGCTGTCAGGTAACTGTGGTACATTGTAAAAAAAAAAACAAAAAAACCTACAATATTTCCCACTGAGATATAGCAAAATATAAGTGTTAAGTGTTATAAAATAGTTGCAGCACAAGTAGCTCAAAATCATAAGTACAGTCAGAGTCAGTAAGAGTCAGATGAGAGTGCTCAGGAGGTAGAATATTTGGCACAAACTTACAGCATGTACATGGATAATCCTACCTTCCTGTCCTCAGGTGTTAGGTGGCTCATCAGCATACTCATGTTCTCAGAGTTCCACTCCCAGTCCTGGCTGCTGAAATACTCCAGCAGGCTGATGGCCTTGTGCAGACGATTAAAGATGCGCATCATCCTACAGCGAGAGAGGGAGAGTGGGGTCAGAGGTTACGACTTTTTTTTTTTTTTTTTAAATATTGGAAGTACAACAGACATCTGAGAGTCTTACTGCGGTTTTTGTCCAGAGAGACGCAGGAAGAGGTCGTAGATGAGGGCGGGGAACTTGTGGCTGACCAGGATCCAGTACTGGTTGATCAGGTAGTTGGAGGTGATGTTGGCATTGGGCCTGCGGAAAGCCTGCTCCAGGGGGTTCCTCTTGAAGGACGACATCACATGGTGCTCTGCAAAAGATGAGTGGTTGAAATAATGGATTAAACCTCATGTTGAGCGTGTCCTCATTGTTATTTGTCAGTTTCCCTTTGGGATTAATAAAGTTCTCAGCATCTCTGATATTTAAATTTTTTTGTTTCTGTTGCACAAACTGAAAAGGAATTGACATTGTCATTTCGGGCTGCCATCTTTGTTTGGAATAAGAAAAAAGTAGCGACTTGGAAAACAGGTTAACAATCTTTTTTTTTGTTGTGGATTATATATTTAAGAACAACCTTTTGGGCATTTCAAAGATCAGCGGGTATATATTTTTCAGATAACTGGATGTTAAGCTGTGTGACTCTAACGTATGAGATGTGGGCTTCAGCCTTGCTCTAGAAGTCAGTGGAAGAGTGGGGCTGTCATGATGCAGTGAAGATGAAAAACACCCTTTAAAGCAAATTCACATAAACCACTAACCAGAAACAGTCAAACAGGTAAACACGCAGATTACAGTTTCTATACAAGGATAATGACTTCCAGGAACCATGACTGGCCCTAAGCATTACATGAGTGGGGGGGTGGGGATATCAGGCAGAAAGCAGTCACAGGGCAGCTACCCCCCCCCCCCCCCCCTTCCTCCTCCCAGAATCCAGCAGCAACCATCCACAGATACAGAGAGAAGCCATGTGACTGCACATTACATCACACACAGCAGCACGCAAACTAGGCCTTGCACCATTTGTTTCCATGGCAACAGATATGTAGTGGTTGCAGGGGCTGAGATGACCAGATCCGAGGTGACAGCCAGCTGTGGCCCGGATCCTCGCAGGCTGGTTTGGAGGATCGCCGCTAACCTTGAGCTGCCCTCAGAGGACCAGGACAGTAGTGAAAAAAAAAACTAGGCTAGAGTACCCACAATTCTTTGCCAGTGACAAGGAAATGGATCTTCCCTCTTAACTCGTCTTTTTAATATCATATTCTGTTGTTTTCGACCTCCGCTGATCCTCTTGTTTTAGATTAGCTTCATTCCTAGCTCTCATCTGGGGCAGTCAGATTAGAGTCCACAGTTCCTCTTTCATAACAGCGAGTTGCAGTGGTGAGACCTAATCCTGCTACCAGCCATCTGGTGGCAATTTCCTCAGTAAAGGGAGCATGTTTGCTAATCTGAGAGGAAAGAGAAGGTCCCTTGACATCGTGCCAGCCTGACATCCACAGCCTTCTAATCCCACTGTACATGATGACCTCTGGGAGGGGAAACAATGAGCGTTTTCACTCTTCACACGTGATGTCATCGCTTAGATCCTGACCTCAAAATAAGGCTGTGATCACTCGTACAACTCTAACAAAATATTTCGGGATTTTAAAATGCAGAGTGATGATGAAATAAGAAATGAAATGATGCAGTATGATGTGAATAAATCAAGTAATAAGTCAAATCAATCAACAATAAATTAATCGGCATTGATATATATTATTGATTGTGTCTGTCATTTTTCTTTTGTTGCTTTTCTTTGTCATGTATTATAATAGCATGAATATCTCAGAGTTTTAGAGTGTTGGTCAGACAAAACAAGCAGTTTAAGGATGCCACAGTGGGCTGAGAGAGGTTTTGTTTGCATTTCTCACCTTTATAGACCAAAAGTCTATCAAATCAAGAAAATAACCAGCAGATTAAGCGATAATGAAAATAACTTGAAACCAGACTTAGATGTAATGTCATGACTGTGATGTGTATCCCCACCACACCCTGTCAACTCAATTTCAAGTTTTTTGGTCAAGGAAACAGTTTTTCAAGTTGTTGTTTTGGATCTGAAAACCCAGTGGAAAATAAAGTGTTAAAAAAGAAATGGCAAAGATGAGGGGTAAAAAACTTGAAAAATAATGTACATTTCTTAATAGTGTCTGATGGTGAACTGAAATCCGTTATCTTCTAAATGCATCAGAACCTACTTTGATGGACAAAATCTTGCTTTAGAAAATAAAAGTTATTTAAAACCCGTTTTGTCTCATTTCGCAGAAATAAGATAACATGTACCGAACCACCTCATTAGAAGAAAATGTGTCTTGCTCTCTAATTCCCTGCCTAGCGTTCAATCAATCCTCTGTCTCTTTCCAGCAGGTGGCAGACACTCCACACCACACGAGCCTCCACAACACACACAGCAACTTAACTACATCCCAGGGACATTATGTCACAACACTGGAGTATTGATTTGTGATGATGAAAGTGAACCAGGACAACAATATTGTGGGATGCCAGCAGGCGCAGACACAACAGCTCTATAACTATCCGCCTGCAGTGACAGGTTTCTATTACCTTTAAGCAACAGTGTACCTACCGATCTCTCCCCAGTGGAACGGGTTGATGCCGCCGGTCGTGCAGTTGTACACCAGAGCTGTTTTAGGTCTGCAAGGTGGTGGAGAGGAGGGTCACAATGATGCTGATAAAAATATATATCAGTCTATAACACTGCACTGAACTTGTAAACTATAACGGGTAATACAAGGTTGATCATAAATTCAAAACCTATGTAAACAGGTAATTCCTGAGTCTCTATTACTCTGAGACAACATATGCAGAGCTTAGAGAGCTAGTAAATCTAAGGGATAACTTAAATAACCTTTTAATATATGCGGCGTTAATACTTTAACTTTCTTTTATTTTTCTTGTTTTTCCGTTTTCCTTCTGAAAATAAGTACAAGTTATCAGGTTCAGTACACTGTTAAACACATACAACACTATAATATTTATGTACATTATTGCCTTTGTGAGATATGATCTGTTTCTTCCAATATCTGGGACATTTAATTGTAACTCCAGTCTCTGTTTAAAGCTTTTCCTAGTAGTCTATCTAAGATCTGCATTATTATCTTCTTTTAGAAGTGTGGAGTGGTCAGAACAAAGTTTCCACATCGCTTTCCATGGAAAGTCTGGACCAACCAGTTCCATGAAGAACTGAGGATGTTTGGTGGTTAGAGTTTTCCAAGGAAGACTTAAGTCATGATGTGAGAACAGGAGATTTCTACCTATTTTTACCCATTTCTCTGCACTACTGATTTTAATGTCTTTCATCTGTGAATACCAGCAACAATTTATTTCTTTGCTAAATCTTTCTGTTGTAGCCTTTAGTTTTGCTCCACAGTTTTCATCCAGACTGTGTTTTAAAAGGTGCCTCCTTGATACTTCTTCACTTTTATCACTGTAAACTTTTACCAGGAGTGCCTTAATAGTGCTAGTGGACATTGTATGTGAGATTGATGGCTTTTCTGGGTTATACAGCACTGTGTATTAGGAAGACACTGACTAATTACAGGTTTCTGCTGAGCAGGATATCTGTCCTGAAACATGTTAAAAAATACTCAATTGCGCTAATACTTTTCTTTATAGATAAGGATACTTTATTCCATAATATTTTTATCCTTAAAGGTTATGTTGATCATGCTTATCTGGTCTATAGACGCCTGTTGAAGAAGCAGTCCACTGATTTTGTATATGCCGAGTCAGTTTAGTCGCGACACAGCGCGGAGAGCAGCCGATAATGACTTTTTGTGACTCTGGAGGAGGTTTATTGACGCCTGCTTGAGTAATTCAATTGAACCAAAGCCACCAGAGATCCTGCTTCACAAACTTACCACGTGGAGACTCGTGACAAACAAACGTACTGTCTAAGTCAGGATACTTTGACCCTTTCTCCGACTTGATAATCCTTTTAAAAAAAAATTGTCTTTAAGTCCCCCAGCTTCATGAAAGTGCAGCAATCACCGGAGTGCTTCTTCAGTATGCGATTACAATAAGTCTATTTCCAAAACTATTAAGGACCAGGTTTTGAGTTCGTGACAAACCTCTGGGTGTTTACTGACCTGTGTACAGCAGTGTACCAGCCAGCAGCTGGTGGGTAAGGTTGATGACCACATCCATAGGACTGTCACACCGCATCATTGTTGGCTCATGGTGCCAGCAAGATACCCTCAGCCTGATTGATTCAAGAAAAAACTGGTCTTAGCGAGACTTTAAAACTTGCAGAAGAGCTTTAAGGTTCAAGAGTAACATTTTCCTTTACTTACAGCTATAAAGACTCCACTGCCCGCTGAAGTTGTCGATCCAGCCCTGAGGAGCACAAACAGACAGATGTTGTGTTAATCCTGACCAAGACATCAGGTTGTACATCCAGGCATGGGTTGTGTGTGTGTTTGCCACCGTTGAATCAGCTGTTCAGGCTATGTTACTCCTGTGGGTGGGTGGGTAAACACGAGCCTGGGCAGTGATTGTCGGACTTCAATTAGACTCCATTAAAATGGATGAAAACCACTGGTTATAGGACTGGGCTGTGTTTCAACGGTGGGGACTGAGATCCAGTATTATGTGGTCAAGGCTGATCCTTGTCCTGAGTCTATTAATATGCTCTGGTGCAGATAGTTAAAGTACGAGATGAACAGGCCACTGGAGGTTTGAGGTGTTTTATTCTACAATCTGTTGATGGCCCTGCGCCAGGCTGAAGTGGGAGTTTTGATTTTTTGTATTTTGCATCATATGTGTTGGTTAAATTCGAGATGTTTAAAGCATTAACAGGAGACACAAAATGACAGAGTTTACATGTATATTGTGGTTGTAAACACACCACACATAAATACAAATATATAAATAAGCGGCCCCCCGCCTCCCCATCCACCATCCCCCTTCCCTTACAGTGCCCATTGGCATGAGCTGCTACATGTATTGCATTGCCAAGCGAGGAGTTTGAAGAGTCGCTGCCAGGCCAGCCATAACTGAAGGTTGAGCACAGAGCCAGAACTGCCATCAGAGTCCCAGTGCAAACACAAGGCCTACATTTCCTGGATGCCAGATAAGCAAGGACTTTCTGCTTTTTTTTCTGGTATTTCTATTTTTGCAGCATCATCTCTGCAGAAAAAAAAAAAAAGCTTTTTCTGATTTTTGTTAGCTCTCCGCAGATAGACCGGTTCAGACTGAGGAGGACCATGAGATGCCACTGAAAGCTTTAGAACACAGTGAGGGCTGATGAAAGTTAAAAACATGTTGCCTTGGTCGATGGGAATTGTTGTTTTTATTACACTTATATAATGTTAATCAAAAATATTCATCAGATTAATAGATAATGAAAATCATCATTAGTTGCAGCCCAAATTCAATTTGAAATGATAGAAAAGCAGAGAAAGGAGCAACTGTCATATCTGAAAAGTTGAACGAGCAAATGCTTCATATTTTGGAAATGACTAGTCAATAAACTATTAACAAGTAATTTTAACTATATTTACATTTTGACAAATTGGCACCATTAATAGTGCGCCAATTAGCTTTTTGTTATGGGTCCTGTTTGCAATGCACTAATCTGATTTTAGATTTTGCATCTCTCTCGTCACCTTAAATTCAGTTCATGAAACAGGTCTATGTTTTGGATGACTAGATGCTCATTTTTAATTCCATTACATGAAACATATTACGCAATTTGTAGGGCCCAAAATGATAGATTGGGCCTTTTAACTGGCAGGCAGTACAAAAACACTAATTACTTTTAAGTGAAGATGACTGAAAAGTTACTTTAAACTCACACGGCGGTGAAAGTGGCTAATATTTAAAGACAGGTTTTAGTGTCCCACATGCAGTAACTGCAAACTGTGACTTAAATCCTCAGCCCAGTGAAATGCAAATGCTGAGGATGTTAGAACGCCTGCAGCAGCCAGACTGGGAGCAGCTTAATGAGAAGTACAGTGTTCAACCTCAGTATCCAAGTCTCCTCTCGGGTGGCTTTCATACGAACTCCTCTGACCTCTAACTTCCCACTCAGTTTGTCTCCGCCCTGAGTGTCTTATTTTTTGCCTTCTCCAACCCTCCCCACACCCCCTCCACCCCAGCAGCGTTTGTTTGGTGGACTGAAGACGCACTGGTTGAATAACACACCGTCTGCAGCTTAGATATTAACCAATTTGTTTTAATCCCAAATACTTAAGATAAACCCACAGGGGAGGGTATCGACCTGCAGGATTACATCGCTCAATATCTTATTTGCATTCGCTTTACTGTCAATGGGGGACATAATGAGCGAAGGCCCAGGAATGGCGCAGCTGGTCGTTCATGAGTGTCAAACATGTTGATGAACATTACAACAGGCAGTTGAAAGAGTGCAAGAATTACTCCAGCTCACAACACACTGAGGTCAGGTTAGAGTGTTCTCTGGTGACATGACACATAATAGTAAACAAACATTACATTTATCGCGAACACAATATGAAAGTGTTTCAGAAAAAAAGGGGGAAAATATTCAGTGGACTCACAGAGAAAGGCTCCCGCCAGCTGGTTCTACTATTGAGGGTCTGATGATGCCAATGTTGAGCTTGTCTTGCCCTGCTGCACCACATACTCGGCCAGAGCTTTGTAGGTGTAGGTGTTGGGCCTGTCACCGATCAGCCGCGGTGTGATGTCTCGACGATGCCGCTATCCATCCACCTGACGACAGAAATCTAATAATCAGTCAGAGGAAACGGTTGCACCACAATGAGGTACTGAACAAAATGTCTTTATTTCATGTTATGTGACTTCTTGACCCATTTATGTATTATTTTCATTAATACATCATAGGGTATACTGTGTGCAAAACGTATACCAGTGTTAATCAGCTTTGCTCAAACAGCAGTTTTAGCCTCTGTCTTCATCCACACCAGAAAGTAATGGATACAGATATAAGCTGCTGACTTATCATTTTAAAACTTACATTTCTTCTAGAAAGCATAGCTTATATAAGATATAAATAATGATAGATACCTGGCCTTTAATTTGCACATTATAGCATCTGAAAGTGATGAAAAGCTCCTTTCAGGTGGTTGGACAGGATAAAACTTATAGACACACGCTAACTTCCACAAGCTCCACTTCAGTCTTAATTGCTAAAAAGACAAACTCTTGATTCAACGTATTAAAAATGCCTGTGTCCTACATGTAAAACCATTATTACAGCCTATTTTCTGATCTCTTGATGATTCCCAGTGAATATCAGACGATAATCAGACTGAACTTCCATTTAATTTAACATTATTCATTCTACTTTATTCCTTGTATGACTACCACTCACATCTTTGATTACAAAGATGCTTAACAGTGATTTAGTGATTTGGAACCAGGCAACTACAGGATATGAAAAGTTGAATGTGTTATAGCTTATTCCTTCGACTATATCTGCTAAAAAAGTCGAGACAACCTGGCTTTTAACTTTTAAGCACATTATCTGCCTTCAGAGACACTTTGCTTGCACATCAAATTCCACGCAGCGTGAATCCACTGAACTGGAATCGATTCTTGTGTCCTGAGGCACAAACCAGCCCTTTCAATCCACTCACCGAGACTCGATGAGCTTCTTGGCTCGACGGGCGGCGGTAGATGACCTCACTGCTTATGGTTGCAGTTTGCATAGGCGGTGGAGATGAATGAAGGCCCCGAGGTGGTAGGTGCATCTGCTGGCCAGGCTGAGGAGCTGCTGTACATTGGTACTAGCTGCAGGGCATGTCTGCTTTGAGGAAGGGAGACAGTGTTAAATAGTGAGTGTGTGTGTGTGTGTGTGTGTGTGTGTGAGAAGAAGGGTGTGCAAGTGAGTATAGTGAAGTTGGGCGTAAAGGTGCACGCTTGAGATTAATCAGCTTTCAGGAAAAAGGCTTTTTGAGGGTAAACATATTTGCTCGACTGCTAATATTCAGTTTGAGCATTTGCATGCAAGAACGCTTAAACTGCTGATTCACTGAGTGCTTCATTCAAATGAGAATTTGCAGACTAGTAGAATTGCTGAACATGATTAGTAAGCTGGAGCAGCAATGCATATGAAACCACAGAGAGGAGGGAGAGAGGATAAGACGGAGAAAAAAAAAAAGAAAAAGAGCAACATCTGCTCTTCTCATAAATGTGTTAGTCTCATCAATATTTCACTGTTTTTCAGCTGATACTACCACTCATCCAGCAACGGACACGCTAGCAACATCTCCCTGGCTTCCATCATTGAGAGCAGAGCTGCATAATAAACCGCTTTTAAATTCCACTTAGCGTTCTATATGTCTTTCCATCCTAGAGGATGAATCTGTTGCTCTTTCCTGAAGTTTTCTGCATTTTCCTCTGTTTAAGAACAGCGGGTGTTAAAAAATAAAGCTGTTCGAGGCATATTTGTGATTTTGACTCTATACAATGACTAATTTCACCATTCTGCCGGATTTGTATTAGCAAATCTAACCGAGCGTCTCTACTTCCATAAACCGCATCAATAAATGACACCATTTGATGAAATGTGCAGTCAGAGGAAGCAAAGATGAAACAAATCTAATAGGTCTGTAAGAGACAGCAGAGTAATACAGTGAGGGGAAAAGGAACAATAAAAAACCAAAATGAGTCAAAATTAGAGCTGCATGAACCATTCACTTAATAGTTAAATCAATAAACTGTCACCTGACAATGGTGAAAATGTCATATCGTTTCAAAACCCAGTGGTGACATCTGTACATTTCTCAATTTTGTCAAACCACAGTAAAACCAAGTTGGATACAGTTGGATATAAACAGCAAAAGCAGCAGGTCTTGCATTTGAGAAGCTGTGACCAGTTAATGTTTGACATTTTGCTTTATATATGACATTATTCAAATTTTCTCTAGTTTTATACCATAAAGTATAATATCAAAGTATGTATAACTTTCTTATGAATGAAGAAAAGAAATGGTTTCACATTGCGCACTGACTGACCACCATATACAACATACACCAGCCAATATCAGCCAAGGAACATCTCTGTGGTGATCTTAATGAGCAATCAGAACTGTGGCTGATTAATAAAGATAATGCTAATGGGAAATTGCAGCCAAGTTGCATGAATTACAAACAAAAGCAACATGAGGAGCAACAGCAACATAAGTACAACTCTGAAGTGAAACTACACTGGACACTATATAATGGAGACAACATTTTCATAACAATAATAGTGCCTGGTAATATTCTGTAGATGTTTCATGCAGATTCAGTGTTATATATTAGCACAAGGTGATTGTATAGTCTTGTAGTGATATGTTGATGAATGCTGGGAATAACTATTCGATGAAAACCTCCCCTGGACATATAGTGAGGATGAGGAAGCACATTTATCCAACTCTGGTCCTGATTTAAAACATAAAAAATTTGAAATACGTTACATTTGTTATCTAAAAAGTTTCAAAGAATCAAGAACAAAATCAGAATCTCAGTTAGAAACCGTGATTCTCTTTCTCCAGAGTTGTGCAGCCCTGAATGCTACATAAACCTCTAGGGCCACACACACACACACCAACGCATTTCACTCAGCAAACCTTCTGCATTCAGCAGTGGATCTGTATCCACCTGCAGCAGGAGAGCAACAGCACACACAGCCGATTTTGCCCAAGGCGACAGCAAGAAAACCGAGGGTCACTTTAACCAGACAATGCAAGACATGCTGCCTCTGGCTTGTGTGGTGGCGCTTGTGAGGTGTGTGTGACAAAAAGGAGAGAGGTAGAGAGCCGGAGATGGACGGCGTGTCGTGTGTTGTGGGCGACGTGGGTCCACTGCGCGAATCAGACGCTGTCAGGCGGTGCCAGCTTGTTAGGCTGGGCGGAGAGGAAACGAGCAGTTGTGTCGATAAGGGAGGAGGGTGGAGTAGTGGTTATTAGAGGATGAGCTCTGTGTGTGGGCAGTCATCTTCCCACCAGCCGCCTGGGACCATATGTGGGTACCGCAGGATCGTCAGGAAAGATGGATGCACCACTGTGCTCCTTCTGCAGCTGACTCATCACCCATCTGTTTGTGCTATGATGATGATTCAGATGTAACAAGCAGAGAACTGTATAGCTCTGATAGAAGGCACCACCTTAAAACATATTTTCATTTAAGCTGAATACAACTTTGGTCTTAGTTTTACACACCCTGTGATAATATTGCACAGTCAGATATCACAGTGTTGGCATTTTGTATAACTAGAGTTTCAAAACCTGATCTGAGTGGTAACAAGAAGTTTACCAAGTTAGAAAAAATAAAATAAAATCTTTCCACATAAAATTGATTTATTTTCAGATACTTCTCGGCTCTTGCTATTTTCTTGTAAAATGCTGATAGTTTTGTCTCAGGTCTATAAAACTTTATCCAAAATGACAATATTTGAAGATAAAATCACTCTTTCCTTCACAGCTCATAAAAGGCGTAGTTAACTTTGCTTCCTTGTAAGGTCACAAGCCAGGACAAGGAGGAACCACTGATCTAAATCACTTTATATATGGAGAAAAGAAGAAGCTGAAAGTGGTCTCAGCCAAAATGCTGATAATCAGAGCGAAATGATCAGATAATTAATCAGCAAATATTTTGAAAATGATTTGTTGTTTGAGTATTTTTTCCAGAAAACTGTCAACATTCCCAGACTCAGCAGATCTGCTTTTCTTTGACTCATGTTATAGTTGTTAATTAAATATTTCTAAGTTATGGACTGTGTTATTGAACAAAAACAAGACATTGAGTTTAAGGAAATAGTGATGAAAAATTTGGCACTTTTTAATAAGGTGTAGTGTGTTTGCGCTTTCTGTACCACTGCATTTTCACTTTTTTCTGACATTTTCTGACAGTAAAATTATTAAATCAAAACATTATCATCGGGTTATCATCCTCGATGCCTTTAAATGTGCATACACAAATCACAGCAAGCACAGTAAGAGGTAAATGGATGTTTAACAACAGTTGAACAGTTTAGGTGATAATTTTAGCTGAAACAAGAAGTTACATAAATGATTAATCAATTAGTAGATGGACAAAAAAAAAAAAAAAGGATTGTGTTTGTGCTTTTCTGACATTTTACAGCCCATTATTTAAAACAATGAATTGAAATGAATTTGTTTCTTTTATTAATCTCAGTCTCGCTGGACTGGGATTACATTAGTGAGTGAAATGTAAATATTAAAGATATTACAGAGAGCCAAACTATGAAAAATATTATCCATCGCTTTAATAAACAGGAACGATCCTTAAGTGTGTGGATAAGACCTGCAGAGGATAAGACTATGGAGGTGTCAGCCTGAAAGTCTGAAACCTTAAACAGAGACGCCCGAGATTCTCATGATTTAAGTCTCCGCCTCTGCTTACAAGGCTGCCGCCATACACAAGAGAGCAGCAATGGATGAGAGATGACAAGAGATGGGAGGGAAGAGAGGAGAGGGGGAGGAAAGCTAGATGAAGAGGGGTGAAGAGAAAAAAAAGACAGGGGTGAAGGTCATCAGAGACAGACAGAGAAAGAGGGAGAGAGAGAGAGGAGAGAGAGAGTCAGAAAGGACAGATAGAGATATGAAGCAGTAACAGATCAATATAGTTGCAGGAGAGCAGCAGCTTTTATCCTAACTGAGCTATTTTCACCAAACCCATTAGGTGCCCTGCCTCCAAAAAAAAAAGACCTGCCAGTCATCTCCACATCTCCAACATATCTTGGTGCACAACCCATCATTTCTTTCCTCTGTTTCGTATTTTATACTGAATGCGGCTCTGTTATTGTCTATTGTCATATCTCCTTAAGCCAAGAACGGTTGTTCAACAGGCAAAGTGGCGGAGCACTTTTCTCTTTATTCCGATGACAATAATTCCTATGTTATCTTTAGAAGTTAGTGAGAGCCGATTCAACGCTTACCTCTACATCCTGTGCTCTTTTGTGCCTTGTCCAGTGCCTTAAGTTTCTTGAAAATGTTTCTATATATAGAAGCCAATGTTAGCTTTTAGTAATACTGAAGTAGAGTCCAAAGCCCCTAACCAAAATCTGGTCATTTTATTGAGTATTTAAGAGGAAAATCACAAAATTTCACATTTTATTTATTTAACTGTTCAATTATATTTAATGAAACATTTATCTCCCGGTTACTGTGGTCTAAATTTTGTTTTTAAAGTTTCCCACACTAACAGGTCTGTATTCCCTGCGGAGTATTTTATCTTATTGCCTAAAATAGTCGACTGCATGACATTTCATCTAAAACTACCAGAATCACCCTTAAACACTTGTCTTTATCTTCATGATGATTAGTCTTATTAATCATCATTGTTTTCGTCTCATTCTAGCACTACCTGGTCTCCAGAAGCAATTTTATTTGAGCTCTTCCCTCTTTTCTATTTCAGCCTGAGACCAGTCTCACTGAGATCAGCCCCTTCTCCCACATGAAGAACCAGCAGTTCTAATATTTACACTCTGAGACAAAGAGGAAGTAGCAGAACCTGTCTTTACAGTATGTTTGTTCATAGACTTAAAGTCGTGGGCTTAAGCACAGTATAAACAGATTGTTTTATGATCAGACTTATCAGCTCAGTGTCAGCGTGGTGCCCTGACACCGACCTCAATATACCGACACCTATATATATATATATATATATATATATATATATATAAAATATGTTGTGCTGTTACGGAGCTGTTACTGCTGACTGAGAATCTTTACAAAGTAAGACCACGCTTTGCCTCATCAAAATCCCCCCGCTTGCAGCTTCATTATTCTACAGCAGGTGACACTGAGGAGGCTGATAAACGAGAGCCACATCAGACCAGGGATCGCAGACCACCACTGTGATAATGGATTATTACTTATTAGTTCCTCTCGCCCCTCATGAAACAAAGAAGGAACACCGCTGTGGATAGTTAGTTTCAGGGTTCTTCAGGAGGAAGGGACCACAATATTGCGTGCTTAGAAAGCTACAACGCTGACTACTACACAACACAAAGACTAATGAGCCCTCTCAGACTTCTTCAGGCTACTGCTCTGAGACAATGTAAAGCCTGTCTAGCAGGAATAATGCCTACTCTGCACAACTAGTTTATCATTTGCTAATTAGGCACCAAACACGAGCTGATGGGACTAATTATTTGCAGGCAATAAAATGTGTCAAAACATGTCAATGAAACTACAACGTCAACCTCATGGTGGTTTTCTAATATCAAAACAAAGTCATCTTCCTGAACCATGAAGGAGATTTCAGTCTGACCCACAGACATTACCATCCCAGCTCTGTGTCCGATCAGCTGGCCCAGCACAAGCGGGGGATTATATATATATATATATATATATATATATACACACATAAAACAGTTACTACAATACATACACACCATCCCCACCAGATGTGGTATATAGCCTGAGGCTGCAGATGAGATGACACACTGTCCGGACATCCACAGAGTTCTTTTAACAAGTTGGACGTCATCTGTGGATTCAGATCCAGAACCTCAGAACTAATTACAATCAATTTCCACAAACTGAATGCTTATGTCTAAAAATAACCCCACTGACTCATGTCACTGAAACAACTGAGACAACTTGACATCTGAATCACCTCCTCCCCCGTCAGCGGGTTACGATAATTACCATTGCACTGATTAGGATCATAGCAGTGTTTCTACCTGGGAGGGTAAAACCTCTACATGTCTTATTATTATCTTCCAATTCCAATGTCCTCTGGGTTGATCGCACAAGCTGTTTATATGCAGTGTGGCTCCCTGAATAAAGAAAGAACCATCTATTGTTTACTGTAGGTGACTTTTTGTTCTTACTAACGGTTGATTTCTTCACATCCTCATCCTGCTGTGTAAATGCTTCTACTTCCTCCTTGCTCCGGATCAATGAAACAGTGCAGCCTGTTCACTGAGCTGCACATCCTCTGGAGTGACGTCGCACAACAGGAAGGAACATTCACCCAACAATAATGTGAAGTTATCTGTGTCCTTGGTGAATTATTTGGTTCAGTGAAATGCAAAGTGTGCAGATAGGAAGCAGGGGTGAATCAGCGAGTGACTACAAACCAATGTTTTTGTGTAAGAAAGAGGGATGGTAAAGAGTAGGTGAGGGTGCATTAAACCCATGCGATTCTCACTTGAGCGGCTCATCGAAGCGGATGGTGGCGGCGCAGTGGAAGACGATGTTGATGCAGGCGGTGAGCTTCTCCACGTCCTCGGGGCTGATGGCCAGGCCCGGCTGCATCAGCTCGCTGCTGATGGGGACGATCTTCTGGTGGAAGTCGGGGTTGTCCTCCCGCACGCGGTCGAAAAGCTGGAAACACAACCACACAGAGAAAAAAAAAGAAGTTTAACACTCAAACATCAGCAGCATTCAAGTAAAACAAAACAATAAATAAAAGGAGGCCAACTTGAAGGCCACTTGTAATTATTTCCATATTGCACAAGAGCTGTAGGGCACATCAAGAGTAAAAACTGACTCAAGCGATGACAGCTAAACACTGAAATAGCATGATGAGGAATGCAAATCATCTCAAGTCGCAAACACAGCAAATGTGTTACTTTGCATCATCCCCTCTGGCCAGAATCATCTGTGTGTCTCTGTAAAGCTGTCCACCTCACCATCAGATGTTTCTGATCTGTTGTGCAAGTTTTATTTTATGAAAAACAATGACACTAAACATGGACGTCATGAGAAAGGACAGACAGGAGCTGCGCACGCCAGAGACACTTCACGGTAATGAGAATGTATGACCTTCCTCCTTCCAGGACACCAGACCACCATGCTGACAGCTATTAATAACAGGTTATAGTGCTGGAATGATTCATGCTACAGAAAATTAAAATGTAGAAGAATTCTTATTGCAAGTAAAAATATAAAACGTTTGCTTTTTCCAGACCCATACATGTGAGGATTTGCTTGCTTTTCTGCTACTGGCTGGAGGTGGGTGATATGGATGAAATCGATATATATAATCAAATATTACAAAATTGGTATATATCATGATCTAGTATATTTTCTGTGGAACCGAATTATAGATTAAATAACCACTAAGGAATGTGTGTTTTTGGCTAATCCTGTAAATCAAATACCTGCAAAATCAACTACTGCATCATGTTGAAGCAAAAATCAAGAAAATCCAAAAAGCAGTCTCACACATACATTTGCTTTGTTGCCCAAAATGTAACAATACAACCAACAAAGTCTTGTAAATGTATAAACACACACACACAAATCACCCCCATTAGTAGCTACTGAAAAACCCCAGTACTGAAGCACAATAGGTGTTCCTTAATAAAACGTGCTCTTGGTGTGGAGGAAAGACACTTCCAATATACGTTTAAACACCATTTAAGTTGTCTTGGCCTCAAAACCAAGTCAATAAATGACCTGACCTTCAGCTACTTAGCTGCGTCATTCATTCAACTCAAATGAAATACAACTGTGTCAATATTTGCACGTTTATATGAAAGCTACTTTGGCCAGGTAGGCTGTGGGTGGGAGGGAGGTGTTGGGTTACACGTGTAGTACAGAGGAAATGCTGCAGCCATGACCAGTGAGTTTAACCTGCCAGTACCATGAAGGTGTGTTTCCTGATAAACAACCAACTCTGAACACACAGGTCCGTGAGTTATCCCAAAGAGCTTCTCTCCTCACTGAAGAGTGCACTCCACCTGCTGTATACATATGTAAGTGTGTACATACCAAACATAACCCTGACAATGCTGCATTCACACGTGAACTGCAACCCTGAAGGTATGACCTGGAGGAGCTGTATGTGAGAGTGGGTGTGTTGATGATGTTTCTATCCTGCTTACAACTGAACATAATGTCCCTCTGTTTAGTGGAATCTGAGGGGAAATGCACAAGGAACTTACGTATACAATTTTCACATATATACACCGTGCACTCATGCATGACATAATAGGTTCACAACACAAAGCCCCGCTTGTGTGATATTATTCCACCTGTTTACACTGCTGTTTGCTCAGTGAGAGCTGCAGACATTCCAACATGGAGGGGGATTAAGTGAACTCTCGTCTAGATTTACCAGCTCATGTCTCGCTCAACCCTTGCCCGCCCGACATCCCACCCCCTGTGCGTCCCGCTGAGCTCCGAGCACCGCATCAGAGTCACCCGCAGGACTTTACATGAAACCGGCGCGTATTGCGTTGGGAGAGGCTAACCAGAGGCAGCGAGAGAAAGTCAGTCAGATGTCGTGTATTGCTTCATGCGTTTGTCTGCGCGGTTCCAATCAGGAGTCACGAGGAGTCGTGCTGCTTATCCGCCAGCATGCCTGACATTTCTAGCAGTGTGGCAGCTGTGCACAAAGACATTTTACAGATAGATGCAAAGAGACGGCACGAGAAAGGGGAGAGAGAGGGCGAGTGAGGGGGGGAAGTGAAGGGATTGGCATCAAAGTGCGTGCTTGCTCTGTTATGAAATTGCCGCTCCGTGTGTGTATATGTGTGTCAGCTGTCCTAGTAAGCAGAGCACTCTTGCTGAAGAGGCCAGACGTTGAATTAAACAGCTTCAAACAGCTGTTTATATTCATGCTCTGTATCCCCTGTCAGTCCTCTGCTTTGTCAGTCTTCTTGCCCATATTAGGCACAAGCCCTGATGTACAGTATGTAAAGTCATAACCCAGAACCATTCCCAACTGGGGGAAAGGGATGCATGCAATATTTTCTGCATGATAGTGCAGCACTGCTATTATTATGTAATGCAAAAATAATGGTGTTTTCCCTCTCTCTGCTCGAGGCCAACAGCTGGCAGAGACAGAGACCTACAGTCTGCAGAGAGTGGCAGTGGTAGAAGAGATTCAGTGTGCAGCTTTCTCACAAAAATCTTTCCAAAAATACCAAATCAGTGTATGTTTTACTGCACAAACTGTTCCCTCTTTACTGTACGATTCATTGAGCTGTTGATGTCATGTAGTGACCTCAGTTCAACTTCCTCTTGTGGGTGTGGAGCCTGGCAAAACAAAACAAACCACTCAGATTGGCTGTGGCCCATAACCTGCAAATCCTTGTGGGTAGTCTGCTGAGGAAGTCTTTCCCCCTGAAACCAATTGTGAACTCTTCTTACAGCCCCGGTGTTTTTATGCCCCGTCACATACCGTTCCTGTCAGGGACACGTCAGGTAAAAGTGCGGTGTGACGGCTTGTACAGAACACTGTCAGATAAAAAGAAGAGTGGCATCTGGGATGTCACTGCAGATGCCTTTTGGGGAGATCGAGCAGGTCGATGAACATGTCTTAAAAATACCAAAATAGCAAAAACGGTGCTCCCTCGTCACATAGAAACAGTCAGTGCTGGTGTGTCATTCGTGAGGTTTTAAACTGCTGTCAAGACCAAAACCGCTTTTGCAATTCACTAGAAACTGAAAAGAAGAAGAAACTCCTCAACGCTGAAATGAAAAGAATTGGTTTAACTGAGGAGGAACCACAATGACATAAGGTTATAATGTTTTAAATGGGGGCAGTCCCAATAAAGAACCAACCTGGGTGATGATTTAAAACCTGCCAACACCAACAGTATCTGGTGATATAAAGTCCTGATCTGATACATATATTTTCCTGCATAATGCTGCTTCACAGTGCAAACGTGCACTAATCTAGGTTTATCAGTGCGATACAGCCAGCATCACACTGCTTCCTGTGGTGTTTTGTATAATACCTGTGGATTGAGAGAAGTGAGAGAGGTGTGACCGTGGAGCTGTTGTGGTTGTGCAGTTCTAAAGCCTGACTACATTCTCACCAAAAACAAAATAAAATAAAGGAAGTTAAAATGCATTTACTCAATAGCAGCAATTAAGCAATTTTTAGGTGTGGTCCACATGCAAAATGTTGCAGATTCAATATTCTTTTTTAATCCAAAAGCAGAGATATGTCTGCATTAAAGCTGCAAACAAGCTGGTATTTGATGCACAACATAGCTCATCATATTCATCTATGTTAACTAAAGTAATTCAAGACTTAAGTTAGATGGAGACACCTAAATAGCAAATACAGTTACTAAAAGCCACAATCTTGAAACTGTTGCCCCTTTTGCCTGTAAACTTTTGCCCTTTGGTTGAGTGGGGCAACACATGCAGCTCTGAGCGAGGGGCTTCTCATTTCTTTCTCAGCTGCTCACTTCACTCTTATCAGCACTGGAACTGCGGGTCGTGCAAAACTGAACCTCTCATTCACTACACACTGTGCTATCACTAACTGTACACTCGAAAAGATAAAGTAGTATCATGGCTGTTAACCAGGGTATAAAAACATATTTATGAAGCACTCATGAGCTTAAGTTATTCTATAGAAAGACCCAGAGAGGAGAAAGTGCATCAGGGTCAGAGGGGTGAATGAGGCCGTAGAATGTGGGCTTCAGAGGGCTCTTTGTTATGGACACAGGCAGAGAATGGCATTGTGGGATTGTGGGGTTGTTTTTGTAAATAGGCTCTTTGGATGATAAGTGGTCTTGTGCCAGCCTTCCACCGCTCGCATTTACCACTGCACCGTTCTCCGACCCACGGGCACCAATGAGCAAACTGCCTTGTACAGGAAGACAATAGTCCACCAGTTTGCATTTCCTCAAAGCACTGTGAGGGGAAAACATGACCACAGCCTTTCCTGCTGTGTAACCACAAGTGCCTTGGTGGTGGTATATCTTTTAGTCAGTCAAACAAAGTCATGTCTTTGAGCACGTAACAATCAAGGTCATTTATAAAGTCAGCTCTCCTCTATAACTTCACCTTTATTTAACTTGTAAAAGGTGGCATCTACACGTGGTCACCATTTGTCCTTTCTCTGTGCTTGACGCTGCCATTTTTAAGACTAATAAATCTTCCATCAAGAGTGCTTGAAGCATCCGCTCTGTGGACTTTCACAGAAACCCAACCCTAATGGCACCTTCCTTTCAGCCCAGTAACCCGAGATGCCATTTAAACAGCCTCTCTTCTCACTAACTGCCCTTTAACTGGGCTCCACTCCTTTCACAGCCCCTTTCATGCAGAGCTTTCCCCCTGACCAAAGCGATGACAAAACCAGAAAGAACAAGGAAAAAAAAAAAGTTAAGGAGGCACAAAAGTTGTGAGAAACTGGTGAGGAAAGTAACAAGAAAGTGTTTTCTTTTTTGCGCTTTGTCTAAAAAATGTATGGTACCAAAATGTCAACTCTGCCTCGTCTTTTGGAGGAGGTCCTCATAAATGTTAGGTCATAATGGGACACAGCTAATGATGCCGATTCTCCACACTTTCAGAGGTGCAGCATAACTTCTCTGACAGACTGGTGGCCCCAGCTGTAGATGCTAGACTCATAAGGGGTCAGTATTCTTCAAACTAAGTGCTTGTTGAATCACTGAATGGCATCTGAAACCATCCTCCCACACACCTTTCTGACGTTGTGAAGCAATTTTTACTGTATCCAGCAATTTTCTTAACTTTCTGAAAAAGACAATTCGACAGTCATATATACTTCACGTAGCAATTCATAAGATATCTGGTTGTGAGATAGCAGGCAGGATTTGAATGTCTCTCTAAAGCTGTTCTTAGCACAAACTTTATCACTTTTTGTTGGTACAAATAAGTGTGATACCATAAATACTTCAGAGGAAACACTGATCCCAATAAGGATGTGCAGTTACCCTATTTTTTCTATGATGGCCTTAGAGTATGTTGAGGTGGGTATTTCAGACGTGGTCGAGCCAAATAGTCAGTTCGAGTATACTGCAGCCTTTAAGCGGTCTCTCAGAGTGAAAAGTGGTTCAGTATCTTGGCCAACAAACAAAAACATGGTTTCATAAGTAATCAGACATGCATGCAGAACCCATTTTCTGGCTGATTCTAGGTCAACGCCTTAAGTACTTGAATTCTGAAAAACACAAATTTTCCTCCTCTTGTTTCTTTCTAATATCTGCATGAGTCTGAAAGGTGGCTTCTGTATGCACCACCGTTGGTTGCAACCCTGGCTGAGTAAACTGGACGCCACCAATTGGAGGCGAACAGGCTGGAAAATTTACTGTAGCTAGGAAAGGTTTGCCAAAGTGTGTCAGACAGAAGCAATTAACAGCTGCACTCTCAGCGCTGACCTCCATTTCCTGACATGCACTGTTTAAATTAGTCGAATAATAGGATGTGAGCAGGATTACTGACAAAAGAGAGGGAAAAATGAGTTTTTCCAAAAGATATAAAAAAATGACCAAAAGTCCTCCAGCATTGTCCACAATGAGTGCATGGTGGAGGATGTGGATACCAGCCTGGTTCTCTTTCCTGTCTGTCAAAAAGACAAGGCCTTATACTAAGGATGAAATGCTAAGCCTAGGGAGAAGTCAGAAATGTGAGGCGTCCCATGGGAGGCTATAAGGAAGGGGGGTGCCTCGGGGGTGCTCAGCATATTAAGGAGAAAAAGGGTTCATCTCCCCTTCTCTTCACCCTGTCTTCAATCCATCGCCTCCATCAGAGCCTCCCAGTGGCATAAAAAGAGATTTACCAACTTCTGTGACTACTGAGCAAAAGAAATGACCCCGCTGGACTGTTTTAAAAACACTGGTTTAATTCTAATTAACTTTCAAATATTGGATCTTGCTTGGGCATTGGGATGCTCCTGGATGCCAAGAAAACAGTAGGGGTAAAAGGTAAATTAGAGCATGGAGCACAAAGTGCTCTGCTTTATCTTAGGGTGAACACTGTCTACAAATAGTGTTACATTTCACGAGCGGTCCTCTTAAGAGAGACAATGTCTGCTGCATCTTTACCGAACTCTTTCAACTCTGAATCACACAGGTTCTTAAGAGCTTAGGGGAGTGATCAAGGATTGAGGAGAAAAGCCCATCAAAGCAAACTCCCTCCCGTCTGGCTCTGAGCTATCACTGTACACAACTCAATTGAAAAGATCAATATGAGCAGAATAATAAGGTTTACAGTGACAGCAAACGTAGAGTTTCTGCAGGGCTCAGTATGTCGGCAGCATCGCATTCCAGTCTTTCAGACGGTGACATCATTGCTGAGCTGAAGAGAATTTTATAACCCACCAAGAGCAAACAGACAGAAATAAGACTGAGTTTATGATGTATGCTGCAGGCCTTTGTGTTCTCATTAAATACCACAAGCAATTAGCAGAGACTGAAAGGTGAAATCATCAATGTGTTTTGCTGAGCATGACACTGAGCCTTAACCTAAAATAACAGGCTTTTTTGGCCACTAGAGGGCTGCAGAAACAAGCTGTGACATTGTTATCGCTATTTAAGTTGATATGGCGGACTATTACCTGGAGGCCTGGCTGATGACATTTTTACCTCTGTGAACAAGGTTATATCCTACTCAAAAATACAGAACCGATTTGCACCAAACTTGGTGGAGGGCTGGGACGTAGGCCAAATAATTTACTATGAATTTGAATTCTTTTCCCTGTGGTCTGGTGTATGTTATTTGACACTGGCCTTGGCATAAATCTGAACGTCCTTCTAGTTCTTTTTTTATTATTCTGGGAATTTACCAGGTTATATTTTTGCTTCCAAATCAAGTCAAATCTTTAAAGAGTTAAGGATTCAGAGGAGCCGAGTCCAAGTGAGGTATCAGGTCCTCATTTCTGAGGTGACTGGTAGGCCCATTAGTGTTAGTAGTTCTTTTCAAAAGTGAAAATCAGGCCCTGTAAACAGAGCTGTACAAGGGCGTGGATAACACAAGGTTCAGTGCTACCACACAGAGACATGGTACTGTGGCAAGCAAATCCTGCTGTCCACCCACCAGCCAGTGTGTGAACCCTTTCCATCTACCACAATATTGATTGTCATTCTGACAAGAAAAAACATGCAACAGGCAACACTATGGAAACAGACTGATTTTCTGTATCAGACTGGTTTCAGAGTTTATCAGAAGACAGAGCTGCAGCAGGTTGTAACACAATGATAAACACAATCTGCTTTGAGCAGCTTCTCGTTTGTCCTGCCATCTGATCTTGAAGCCTCTACCCGACCTTAACCGCCCCTTTTCGTGCAAAAAGCAGGATTTCATTCATCGTGACCCAATCATTAACACCAACAAACATTATCAACTGAAGCCCAAATTAATATGGAAATCTAGAACCACATCTTATAGTTCATTAAGATCCATTTGTTGACCTACTTTAGTTTCCTAATCCAATACCGAAAATGCCAAAAGAAAAAAGGGCCACACTTTATTGACATTTCCATCTGGTGTTCCCCAAGGCTCTGTTGTTGGCCCAGTGCTGTTCCCCTCCTGTAAAAATTACCTCAACCTTTACTGACACGAAGAGTCAAACATATAATAAAGCAGGTCATATTCACATAGTTCTTTCAAAACAGGTTTGTGCAATGCGTTGATGATCACAGAAGTGGTAAATAAATGGGTGTTGTTCCCTGATGGATGGATTTTAATATCGCTCTTGAGGGTTAGAACACTGTGGCCGGAGTAATGTGGTAAAAACCATTATATCAAATCTCTGAAGGGCTTCTGTCACAGTTATCTGTGGAAACACATGGATGTGGAGAGAGAGAGACGCTGGCAGAGACTTGGCAGACTCTCCACATGCTGTGGAGGCACTGGACTGGGCTAAACCAGTCCTCAGAAGAGCTAAGTGCTCACAACGCATGTCTGCACTGCCTTAATGACTTCACCAGCTACGATTTAATGTGCTAATTTGCTTCAGAAACTGGAGTTAATTTGCGGCCTAATTATACGCAAAAGCAATGGTTCCCCCTTGCCCTACTCTCTGGGGAGGAGTTGTAGGGCTATCGTTGCCTCCAAGTCTGCTTGCCTGCTATATCACACAACAACCAACAGTTGCAGTGTGCCATACTGGTAGCCACAACCTCTCCCATTAGAGTTGCAGTCTTTGAGTAGGACTTGACACAGCAAATGCCCCGAGTCACTCAGGTCAATGGCATCCCTAAAAGTTGCTGTTTTAACAAGGCTTGACACGCCTTAGAGAAATGCCAGACAAGAACAGCAGGATTTAGCTTATGAAGCCTAAATCAGGACTGCACCGTGAGATGGCAGGGAGGCAGGTTAAGAATGGTCTGCTCTTGCTTCAGGATTGAGAGGTAGATGCCTCAGGTGCACCCTGAACTGACAGCTGACATTAACAATTCAGGCAGTGATTTCATCAGCTCCACAAGTGGAAACACGGAGCTGCCCGGTGGGGCCAGAAGGAATCAATAAATCTTGAATATTTATACTGCTGGAAAGATCACCTGGCTCTGGATGCAAACAAGAGGAAATCAATAGAACGATGTAGTTATGTTGGATCAGAGTGTGATAATGGGCAAAGGACTGGAAACCACAGAGCAGGGGGGCTGCACCTCAACACAGAGCGGACGTCAGCATATGGAACAAAACAGCCACTGTGAACCAACAAATCTATATGGTGTGTAATACTGAGAGAGGAGGAGGGCAAGTGCAGAAACACTCAGAGTAAATTAGAGGGTCAGCGAGTGCAACTGTGCTTGTACTTACATAAACTTCCATGTACTGTATGTTACTGTGCATCCATGTGTATATAACATATTAGAATCAATAATGTAGCATTAACTTCCTAGAAACAGGCATGAGCTCTCTGAATATCTGCCCTCCATCAAAATGCAGATGCCTTTCATTTCTTGAGGAGCAATAACATTAATCTTTTGTGCCGTCATACTGGTATCTGCATACCATAGACTAGTGCCTGCGTAATGAAGTTCCCATGTTTGGGAGTTTCCAATAAACACATTCACAAACAAGCCTGCTCTCGCTCTCTCTTTTTAAATTTCACGAACATAGAAGGTACAGGTGTGGCTTATTTTCTCAGTATCAACAGTGACATTACTGTGACGTAGCTTCAGCTGACCTCTGGTATTTAAGGCATGAGGCTCTTTGAATAACTGCAATAGGATCTCAGTGAAGGCGGTAATCTCCAGCCATCTCTCTGTTGTGTGGTTAGACCATAAATTATATGAGCTTGTGTTGATATCATACCAATGTCAGGAAATCAAAGAGGAAAGAACATCACACCCACAACTTAGTAAACCTTGTTTATGAAAACAAAAAAACAAAAAAGGTCCATAGCTACATTTATCATCCACTCACCAACTGACAACTGGGATCTTTCAAAATGGGGATTGATGAAACTGCAGGGATCAAAAAGATTGCAGTGAGACCTTGACCTGACTCTTAACAACACAACATCTGCTCGATAAACGACTCGTTCAACATCTCGCCCGCTCTGCTCCACTTCAGCCCATTAGACGACATGTTTGAACAAATATGGTGAGCAAACACTTGGCCTAATTCACCGACCGGCAACCACTGGCAGAACATCAGTAATACAAAGTAAAACAGGTAGGCTTTGTTTAATCAGGAAATGTTGTGAGGAGACGGTATACACTGGAAAGTATTTGCTGAGAGTGTGATTCAGACCTGACGGCCTTTTTGGTTTGAAGTGGTGGGATCTGGGCTGGGATTTTTTTGATTGCAACAGTTAGAAATATTTTTTTCCTATTAATCCACTGTTTAGTCTATAAAATGCATTTTCCAGTACATTTTGTCTATATTTTAGTGTTTTTTTTGTTTTTTATTATTATTGTCCATATCCTTGTCAGATTTTTGGAACTACACAAATAAAATTATCATCATTGTCCGTCATTGTCTCCCTTGAGCTTAAAGGTAAGGCATTTAAATTGTGCAATTAGACCAAAAGCAACGTCAAAATCCCTAAGATGTTCAATTTATACAGACAATATAATCTGTACTTACTGGCTTTTTAATCAGCAAACAGCCTATCATGTTTTAAAATGATATATTGAAACAAAAACCAAGAAAAGCTATAATCATATACTGGACATTTTTGCTTGATAAATTAGTTATTGTGCATCAGCAGGCTTTTTTCTGCACTTTAGTGATTGTTCTCAATAACTGAAAGAGTTGCAGCTCGATTTTACTAAAAGGTTAAAAACATGGCAAAGAAATAATAATTACTGAAGAACTTTCAAAGAAGTTTGGTCTCATTTATTATTTTATATAAAGAAAAAGTATTTTATATACATTTTTGCTGTATTTGATTTATTTTCTATGTTTAATGGTTCGTCTTTTTGTGTATTAGTCACTTCTATGTGCACAGATTTGTTCTGTTCTCTGCTCTTGATCATTTACAATATCCATTAGATAAAGACAAAATTCATGAATAACAGACTAATTAATTATTGAATAATCTTCTGTCAATCAACTAATGCCTTTAGGGCTACACATATTGGCAGAGTGCCATCTCTTTAAAGCAAAGCCTTCAGATGATGCTAATGATGACGCACAGTGACACAAAATTCAGCATCATTTGGAATCATCTTTGGTCCAGCTGCCACACTGATCACTGCACACCCTCCAAAGCAACGATCAATAGCCATTCCACGGTGATACAAAAGGAAACCACCCCCTATCCAGGATCCTGCCTTGAAGGCAAAATTCCACAAGATCCTCCTTCCCACTCAAAGCATTTCAACCTCCCACCTCTCCCCAGCCGACATCTGAACCCATCTTCTACTGCTACAGAGCTGGTCCTGCAGTATGAAGATGCTGCACAGCCTCAGAGATGAAACAGTGGGCCGCTAGTGGGCGGGAAAAGCATGCCACAGAGCAGGAAAGAAGCCCTGTGTACCCAGAGGCCTACTTGTATCAAGTGCCTGACATGCCATTCAGTGCCTGGCACCACAGCCAAGGCCTGCAGGCGTCTAAACATTTCCACTGAAGCAGTGTAGCCTCCGCACAGACAGACAGACGCAGCTTAAATGTCAAAGTCAGTGCAGTGGAGATGCACACAGACAATAAGATTCCTATCGGTTTGTCCTTTTCCTGCTCGGGGCAGCTCCCCTGATTGCATCCTTTGAAAAAACACCATGGGATAGATCTCTTGGTCGTTACCTAGCAACAGGTGGTAAGAAAGATACTGGCCTGGCTTGAAGGATGAGAGGAGAGGCTACCCGAGAGACAAAACCACGTTCTCCTTCATGAATTATCCCGATTCTGAATAGAATAATACTGACCTGAGGACTCGCATGAATACCAATTAGTACTTGAGGCTCAGTCGTGGAAATTTAATGACATCACTTCTGAATGGGCACCGAGCATGAGTGAGTGTGTACTTGGCAGAGCATCAAGCAGTGTCCTGATAGCCGACACTATTAGAGTGCTGCCAAATCCAATGGAAAATTGTTGAGGGGGAAATACTGCAAACACCATCAGAAGATTAATTCTATGTCAATATCAGTGAATATGAGGTGGGTTAAATACCTGAATAGAAATTAATTGTTCTTTATCTACATGGTCATTGTTGTGTGAGAGCTGCTGATCTAACCATTAACAATAACTGCTCTGATCTTCAAACATGGCTCAACCAATCTATGCTAACATGCTCTTATTGGACTAAATGATTGGTTGATTAATTGATCGACAGAAAAACACAGAGCAGCGATTTTGATAACCAGTTCATTGTTAAAGTCATTTATTGAGCAAATTCTAAACTTAAACCAGTTCCAATTTGTCATTTCTGAGGATCCTCTGCTTTTCTTTGTTTTATGTAATTGCACATAAAACATGTCATATCCAGCTCAAGTTCCCAGAGTCAAAGGTGACATCGTCAGATGTCTTGTTTTGTCTGACCAACAGTCCAAAAACCCAAATATATTCAGCTTATTATTAAAATTAAGATCCTGCTTTTTTGCTATTGTTGCATGAAAAATTACTTTAAAGTACTTGATTATTAAAATAATTGCCGTTTAATTTCCTGTCAGTCTGTTAACCCACTAATCATTGCAGCTTTAAATGTTTTGTTCATCTCAGATGTAGTTATCTTGAATAACAATGCACTTGTATCCAGAAAAAAAGGCAAAATGAGTGAAGAAAAACATCATCAGCCCTTCACAGAAAGAGACTCATGGACAATGTCTCGTTTTATCTGTGTTTCAACCTTGTTACGAGAGTTATTGTGTTCTTAGTGCTTCACAAAGTTTCCACAAATGCTTTCTAGTTTAGTAGTTACGTTTTTTTTGTAGTTTTGTTGATTATATATGTAGCACCATGTGTTCTCTGCCTTGGTGGAGAGGTGAAGCCACAATATCTTAACCTTAAAAACTAACAGCTCTAAAATGAAACCACTCGAAAATCTCCCATTATAAAGTTGATTTAATTACCTGGACGACTTTCAGCTAAGTGCTTCAATCCATGTATATACTGTAATTTGATGCAAGTACATTTTATGCCATAGTTAAATTCTCTAAATTCCAATTCTCCTTTCATCCTACAAGAAAAATGAGTCATTTGTATCTAAAAGGAGTTGTTTATCCTAAAAAGTCTTGGTTTTGATTCAGATACGTGCTAAAAGTCTTCATCTTTGCTTTGTTTGGTTTTATGGACTTGTGGCATTAAATTAAGAAAAACTCACATCTCTGTGTACAAATAACATGGCCCTGCTGCTGACATGTTTACATGACAGATGCAGGCAAAAAGGAAATGTTTGATTCTAATTTTTTACTTCTCTAAAAGCCACAGCAGAGGAGGAACACACATTTGAAAAGCCGTCTATAAATTAATCAATTCCTCTCTCTGTCGCCCACTCTCACTCTCCCATTTCTGCAGTGCAGCAATTACAGGGTGTTGTTAACTGACACTTCAACACTTGTACTGTTGTTTCAGAGTGAACTAATTGAATGGTGAGAGAGGTATTCTGTCAGCTCTGGACGGCCGGATCGTGCTCACCTTGACAGATGGAGGGGCGAAATAAAAGAAAAGAAAAGAAGAAGAAAGAAAAAAGAAAAAAGAAACAAAAAATAAAAACCTCTGTTAGGCTAAATTAAGGGGCAAATTTTCCAAACTGCTGCTCCACTGTTATCACAGCAGTGAGCAGAATAATGAATGCAGCACCAAAGTTCAATGAGAGCGGTAAAAATAGATGCTATTTAGAGGGAGACGGAAATAAAGAGAGAGGGGAATACAGAGAAAGTGTGATTTTCTTAGGTGTACTGACAGTTTGAGGCCAACAACACCCAAACAGAGTGGAGGCACGAACACGCAGCAGCTGTTCCTGAGCACATCAATACGCGCCTGACGTCAATCCTATGGTCCTCATTCAGTCCAACGTAGTTTGGAGGTTTTTGTTGAGTCATGCTTTGCTGCTCGGCCCGATACAGCTGACACCACATATTTGGAGCCCCCCCACCCCCTTTAACTCTCCTTCCTCTTCCTCCCTCTGCTCCTGTCTCCTCCACCTCCCTCCTCTACTCCTCCTTTCTCTGATCTTGCCATCCTTGCCTCGCCTCCTCCCTGTCCTAAAACCTTCCTGCCTTCACAATCCACCCTCCTCATTCTCACCCTCTCCGGCTCGAACACACCAGAAATGCTCGACGAAATACCTTCCAGCTCAGTTAAACTTTTAGTATTCTCCATCACACACCTCATTTTGCTCTCCAACTCTTTGTGTCTCTGCTCTGAAGCTCAAAGATGAACTATTGGACTCTTCTGGGGTCATTAAGTTCGTGTCACCATGGCAACAGCAGCTGCTGCTTTAATTCACAGGCAAATTTCTATTGCTCTGTAAACATACTTAAAACTGCAATGGCTTTTCAACAATCCCGGGTTTTAAATGGTGATTTGAATGAACAGCCCATGAGTCAAAACATCCAAATATATTGTCACCTGGTTTGATGCTGCTGCGGCTTTAACACGAGCACTTTCTCAACAAAGGGCTCTCTTTTTACTGCTTTACCATATTCAAATTATTCAAAAACCTGTGGCAATGCCCATTTTAACGAGGACAAGAGTGTTTTCATTTCTACAATCTGCAACTTCTGATGTGTTCGAACATCAGAAGTGATGATGAAGCACAATATCAAGTGTCATTCGCATTCGCACCTCTTTTCAACATTCAATTACCCTTCATTTTGATTTTGATTTTGCAGATTGAAAACATGAGATTAGATTCTGAGTTTCTTCAACTGACACAACAGGCCACTGTCCCATTTGTGAAGCGTTTAACCTTCTTGCTGTTGGTATGAGCAGTAAAAATATTACCAAGTAGATGTTCTGATATAATACTCCAGATCGGGATCAGTTCCAATTCTGACTTTATCTAGAGGATCGGGAATTGGCCCGGTGTGACTGGCGCATTTTTAAATACATTTTCTTCATACTAAAATTCATTGTTTCCACTACGTTCATCAGCACCACAGCAATCCCTGTCCTCATATTACCTCACTTAAAAGTCAATGTGCAGAGGTATAAACATTTTAAGGAAAAGAGAACTACTATCAAATGTCTTCAAACTGCCTGCTTTGTCTGGCCAAAATATACTCAGTTTACCATCTTATAAAAATTGGAGAAAAGCACAAATCCTCATGAGAAAAGCTTGAACAAGCAAATGTTTGATGTTTCTGCTTTCAATCATTAATCAGATTTGTTGCTGATTAATGATCAAAAAACACAAGAGTCAAATATAAATGATACATCAATTACATCTTAAAGTTCCTCTTTATACATCACTAGTGATGTATAAAAGATGTCTGAAACTTGTACATAGTATTAGTCTCTTGCTGAGGCATAAACTAGGTGGAACATATTAAGTCAAACATTATGGACAAGGGTATATTTAGCTCTTACCTTGCACTTCATCATGTCGCTAACCCTCTGCTGCATGGACTGCCCGGCTTTGGGTCTGACCAGGATGTAGAGGGCTTTGACCTCGGGGCATGACCTCAGCAGCTTCTCCACCAGCACTTTTCCCATGAAGCCGGTGGCTCCTGTGATCAGGACGCACTTGCCAGCGTAGTATTCTGCTATGGATGCCATGCTGCTGCCCGCCGTGCCACTGCAGACGTCTGCCAGTCTGGTCGTTCCGTCTGCTGCCTGCTCTCCTAACCCGTCGAGGTCCTGGCCTTCAGACAGCTCCTGCAGACGGAGAGGGGAGGATATGAACATGAGTGCTGGCAGCCACAAACTTTAAATACTGTATCAGGAAGTGCTTGTGAAGCTCTTGTGTGAATAAATGGTGATTTTATTTGATACAGAGTTTCAGGGAGAAGCCACATCTGAACTGTGAATCACACTGATGTGGTGGCAAGGTTACAAAAAGAAAAATGTTATGCATGAATGCACAGCCTCTAATTACTTCAGTCTGATACAAAAAACCCCCACCACACACACACACTTGAACAAATTTAAAAAGTGGATCAGCTGTTATCTCTCTGTTCTGACCTTCACTGTGCCAGAGGAAGCATGCAACTAGTATGCAAATTATATGAATATTCATACAGGGATATGGAGAGAGGGCAATGTTCAGGGGCAGTCTGGCATCAGCTTGTGTGTGTGTGTGTGTGTGTGTCTGGTGATGAGCACACAGGCAATAGCTGTACTGCAAAGGACATTTAAGACTGCATACACCTAGGGTAGTAACTTCTGATTATTTTCACTATCAATTAATTGTAATTATTTCTCAGTCTAACACTGAAGACAGTGAGAAATACATAATGACATTTTTGAAGGCCCATGGTAACACTTTCCATTTTTAAAGTTCTGTTAATCACAATATAAAAAAAGAGAGAAAAGCAGCAAATCCTCACATTTGAGAGTGGAAACAGTGAATGTCTTTTCTTTCGGATTATAATTTCAGCACAATAAAACCCACATAAACTAACATTACACTTTTTGCAGTGTCAGAGAAGACTAACAACAAAGAAATCAGATTGACCAGTGATGCAATATCATTTTTCAAACACTGTAGAACTGTTTCTTTATTTAATCTGAAAACAAAATGCCAAAAATTCACTGGATCCAACATCTAAAATGTGAATATTTGTGTTTGAAAAATACCCAGCACCATTTGCCAATTTTGTGACTCTTTGTAGACCAAAGAAAAAACTGATGAATTAGTAAAAAAATTACCATTATCATTAAATATAATTGATGCGGTTTTAGTTTTTAATCAGTTTGGGCTAGAACTAAAACTTTGTCACTAAACTTTTTATTTCACTTTTGAAGAGTTTTGTTTAATGCATTAAACATTAATTTCAATCTATGTGAAAAATATGAACATATTTTAACTATACTGCCCAGCCTTGCAAAGAAACAGTTATTAATGACACCTCAGAGCACTTAGACCCACATGTTTGTACTTCTTTACTTACTGATATTGACAGAATACATTCCCTAACTCCCTTACCCGAACCCTAAACCTTATTCCACCCTTGACCCTAAATCCACATCTTAACCCTCAAATAGCCCCCTGAAGTTGTGTCCCAAAGTGATGACTGTTCAAAACTGTCCTCACAAACATAGATGTAAAAGTATACACACACACACAAACACACAGAGACAACTCCTCTGGCGTGGGACACCATGCCTTCCTCAATCAGACAACTCAAACTGCACCAGCACAGGATGTACAACTAAAGTCACTATAGAATAATATTCAATCACAGTTTCAGCAAGAACACTTTAACCTTGTTTTGGAGACCTTGAAATCACCAGACATCACTGTGTATGGTTTTAGTTTGTGTAATCTCTCTTTCGTCTTAGTGTGTGTGTGTGTGTTGTTTGGGGGGCAGTTTCTCAGATCGAGGCTTGTCGTATTGACTCAGGGTTATCCTTGAGATTAACATGGCGACAGATTTAAACCAACATTAGCTGGAAGCCACAACATTTGTGCAACAATCTCTACTCGAGCTGAAGAGTGGCTCACACAATGGCTCAAAAACACCTGCCTTACACCCTGCAAAGACACACATTTACCCAAGATAAAGTGACCCAGACTTGCCCTTCATGCCATTCTTTCACTGATTTTTGACATGTTTCTGGATGCCCAGCTCCCCTCGTTCTATGGCAACATAATTGGATCAATTGCTGCTCTAATGGCGGTAGTGTAATGGTCTGTGTCTGCTTATTTGGGCCAACTCGATACAATAAATCAGGTACTGCGTCTGCTGCTTTAGCAGTGGCGGGTGGCCAGGTCCTACATGGTCCTGATTACAGCAAAGACACTGGATAGAGGCTGATTTGGCTACTGACTGACTACTCAGAGGGCTCAGCTACTGGTCATTAGCTCAGGTGCTGATCCCTGACACTGCTGTTCGTGAGCAGTTGGTTCTTCAATGAACATATTTATTTTCCTGTCCTCAGATGAAGACAGCACTGACTGATTGGTCTAAATCTGGGGCATCTGTGGTCAATCATCTTAATTAGATAACATATGCTTTCCACTTACCCCTTGTGATACCTAGTATCCACCCCAGTACAACAGAGGTGACTAGAAAATCATTTATGGCAAAGCAATGAAAATGCCCCCCGAGAACTGAGACTGCAACTGACGTTGACTTTCATTATTGATTAATCTGATTTATAGTATTCAATTAGTGAGAAAATCATTTATCAATAACAATTTATCAGAAAACAATTAAAGAAAGTCCAATGTGATGTTTTTAAATGCCTTGTTCTATCTGACCAAGTCAAAAACACTAAAATATTCAGTTTATTATTACGTAAGAAAAGAAAAAGCAGCGACTCTTTAGGGTTGCTGTCATGTTTGTTAGATTCATTTAGTCTAATGTATCACATTATTTACTCTAACTGCCCTCAGCAGAAGGGTAGTTTGAATGACGAGGGGCCTGTCAAGTCCAAAGAGATGACAATACTACAGCAGCACTTGAGGAAATGAGCGAGTTCATGGGACGTTTATCACGGCTGGACTTTGGAAGCAGAAAAAGCCTCGTAAATGTACGCAGGATTCAAGTAAGTACTAAAAGATATGAGTTTGCAGTTGATTTATCAGAGTTGCTATACAAGCTTCTGTGTCAGAGTCATGTTTTCATGTTGTATAATGTAACACAGCTTACTTTGACTATCTGGCTTAAAACCTACAAGAAAATCATGAGTTTTACTGTGGCTTTTATTGCAGCTTTATTTGTATTTGATGACGACACTGACTGATTTAGACTTTGTCCTTATTATCTACAAACAATAACCAACTATAATTGACAGCAGTCTGAGCCGTCATGTGACCTCAGCTGCGGTCTCTCTGACTCAGTGAGGCTGGCTGCAGATATGTGTCTCTGATCAAAGCATTGTGTTGGACGTGTGGGCTAAAAGCTCACAGCCACGCTGCCAGTGTTGTTGCTCATTTGTGTGTAACCACGACAACGATGTAGCGACACATCACAGGCCTTCTGAAAGATGGATGGCGGCTTCACGTCTTCGCTTGGCATCATCTGCTTTTCCCCAACCAATCACAGGAGCGGGATAGCAAGTCGTGGCACGTTCAGCCCCCTTCTAACATTTGCCAAGCAGCCTGTAAAAATGCGGGGCTGATGGGATGCATACTTGTAAAATTGTGCACTTGGCAACAATAGCACAACATTTAGCCAGGACCGACGCTTGATCAGCACTTTTAGTGATTCAGTGGAGCTGTGATTTGTAAACAAGATGAGGTTTTTTTTCCTCCCCCTGTGTTTCTTTCATCCTCTCTCCTGGGCCACTGATTCCCAGCATGTCTGCCCAAAGACCGAAGACAGAAACCAAATCCTCCTGAGCCAAACGTGGCCCAGATAACAAACAATCTTGCATTTACTTGCTTTCTATCCATTCTGCCGTCTGTGCGTGCAATATTGAATTACCCTCCCCGTAAACACACAGAAAAAGACGTGTGTGCGTGTTTGATTTATTCTTCTTAGGCACGAGAGTCCACGATGAAAGCCGAGGCCCACTGGGCTTTACATTTACACCAATTCTGACAGATTATTTTAATCCCTTTTTCCTGGATCTATAATGTCGACAAGATAATGAGTGCAGATTTACTACTCTGTATGCACAGACTCCAAAATGAAAAAAGGTCAAAGTCAAGGTCCTCTGCTGAGGCCCCCTGACATTCCAGCTCCGTGCTTCACAGAGATCCCCTGTGGACATGAGGACAAGGGCAGAGGGGCTGAAAGTCACTACGGATTAACGCCTGACAATGGAAATGTTCCTGCAGCTGGAAAAGTGTTGGAACAGACGCACACATCCTAGATTCATGATACTTAAATACACACACGCACACCCACTACTGCATTTTTCTAGGGTTAGACAACTCCACCTCTTGCCTCTCCCTACGACTGTCACTGGGGCTGATGGTGTCCAGCTTCTGTCTCCTACAAGCCAACATGGAAACAGGAGCTACACTGTGATTATGTCTCTGTCTGTCTCCTTACAGAAATCTCACAGCTCTGTATCATCATCATGTCATCTGTTTGCAATGTTCTGATACTGCGGTTTTTACATTAATTACAGGCCAATGTTCACAGTTTAAATTTGTGGGGCAAGTAAACATGTTTGCACTGATCAATCAGTTAGACCACCTTGACGTCAAGACCCCACAAGGAGTTTCAAAGTGTGTCGAAGAGGGTTCATGAGGTGATTACGGAGGATTTTCAGACCACTGTCAGATTGTTGCCTTTTATTAAATAAATGTGTAACTTTACATCTTCAGGCTTCTAGAAATGATTTACACAAATCATCCTCCTAAGGAAACTTGACAAGGGTTTTAAAGTCAGTCAGTCACTTTACACACAGGGGTCACTGTGTGTAAAAAAGCTGGAAACCACTACACTAGATCACGGAGTAAACATCAGATAGAGTACAGTATCCTGACATGCATGAACTCACCCTTAACAGTTCTGCTACCATGTCTTATTTTCATTTATCCTTTTCATGTTAGAAATGACTTGTATTTTTCAACACTATTCTCCAATACAAAAGTTCTATAAATACCTCGACTTGTACCCGTCAATCACACAGACTCTCAAGGACAAGCAGAATAAAGCTCCGATGACTTCTGTCAGGATTAACCTTGCAGTCCTCTCCCCGATGAATAAGGCTGCATCTTTTTTAGAGTCTGTATTATGACTTGAAAGGATAAGTCAAAGCAGAGGGCAACAAGGACGAGCACTTAAAACCTTAAGGGACCAGCTTCTCAGGTTATGATGCCATCTTACTGCGTCATGTCCGAAGTCACTCTGGGTCACATCAAAAATAAAGCTAGTAGATGCTCAGGCGTAACAGCTCGGCTGCAGAGGTTTACTGTTGTCCGCAGCTAATGTTACTGCACTCTGGCATTATTTCATGTTTCCTTTTCATCTGACTGAGGGTTTTTCTGTGTCTTTCCTCAAAGCCCCCCCCCGGAGGTCCACACTGTTTGTCGGAGGTGGGTTGTTTTAAGCCGCAGCTCTGCAGTCCTTCTGCTGCCTCCGGCCTCTCCTCACACAACCCTTCCATTAGTGGGTCAGCTGAGTGCTGCTGGAGACACAGGCAGAAATCGAGCTCTACAGCTGCACGCTGGCTAAAGCCATTATAAATGGACAAAAGCCGACAGAGGCAGGCGGGGAGGGAGGGAGGGAGGGAGTGTGGGAAAAATAGAAAGAGTAAAATGCTGCAAAATGCAGCCAATAATTAAGGCAGCATTAGTCAAGTTGAAGGCCAGTGCCAAGCAACACAAAGGAAAAGTCAGTCCCTTTCACTAAACAGCACAGTGCCAACAGTGTAAATAAAAACCCTGAAAAGCTGAGTTGAGTGTACTACCACTGCGGGCAATCGTTTATTACATCCCGGTGCCAACATGGAGACCTCTGAGAAGACAAGGTCCAACTGGTAAACTTGAGCCAGGAGACAGAAGGGTTTCAGGGGCCAAACAAGTCTCATTTCATCCAGAATCCAAGACTCAGAAACCACAACTAACACAGGAGCCGACATATCCTGCACCCACCAGGTACAGACGTTACCCTGCGACAGTATAATCCACAAAGAAGCCAGCGATTGAACCACTGATCGTCTGGTTAGTGGGTGACCCACTCCTCCTCCCGAGCCACAGCTGCCCCAAGGCAGGGCGATCATCGATGCCTCCGTTCCTAAATAATAATGTCTCTATTTTTGGCTGTGTCGAGGTCATGATGCTGTTAAAGGCGTTCTCTGGTTCTTGTCTCCGATGATCTCAAGTAGAGAGGAAATGAGTGAGTCTGTGTTTCTCTTTACCCAGAGGGAGTGGATGAAGGCAGGGCAATGACCTGATGATGAAGATTAGATTAATAAAATGTGTTACTTATTTTAACCGCTTGTGACAGCGATAAAGGTTTGACTCAAACTGACCATTCGCCCAACCAGGCAGCATGGCTCTTTTAACACAGTGTAGCTGTGAAAAACACAAGATCAGACTTCATACTTCATATTATCATACAATGCATTCTGAATTTTTATGTTACAAGAGGAAAGATTCTTGGGGATTAGGACTAACTGATGAGTTTGGTGAACTATCAGGTAACACTGACTGGTTTAGCTTGAATGTAAACTTCCCCACATCCAAAAAAAAAAAAGAAAAAAAAGAGCAGGACAAAGCCCCTAACTCCAGTGGGCAAATACTAAACAGTGGCTGTGCTAAATGTGAATGGGACTTAAGTTTAACGTGACCTTTAACCCAACCCCACACAGTATTGCAGTAATGATGTGCTCCTTGACCTTGAAAGTAAGCCTTGGTTAGTACTGTAGTTAGCAAGCTAGTTAGCCAGACATGCTAACAGCTGCAGCTTATGTTAGCACAGATAAACATACTGTTTAATCAATTCCTTACACTTTTTTTTTTTTTTTGAGTTTTCAAAAGACAAAGCAGTGACTCCACACTGTCTTTCACCCCCCACACACACACAGTTGCAACATGTGGGGAAATCAGAAATTTGGAGAGCCGTCGTGGCTAGTTCTATTTGCTAATCCTGAATTCTTTCCCTTCACTAGCACCCAGTCATACACTGGTTTCTCTTTCCCTGATGACGAATCACTTAAACATCTTTTCCAGCATCCTCCAGCTCAACTCCCCCGCTCCAGTATACAGTACGAGGTGGTGACTCTGCCCCTTACACAAACCCACGTAATTGCACAGCACTTTTAAAAGGGCCCTTATCCAAGACTGCATTACCACACAAAACTGTCAGGTCTTCTCTTCCATTTCATTTTTTTTCTTTTAGCTAAAGGCTATTCTAATTAGAATTAATTATGTTAGTCGTGGGCTTCAAGGATTTTAAGCAGCGTTTCTTTAATTTAATCTTAAAAAAACAAAAAACAAAACAAAAAATGAGCCAGTTTCAAGTTTACACATGAAGGTCACTGTTCACTATCAGATACCTGGCCACAGGAGATTGTGTACGTGTGTGTGACAGCTTATGTTTCTGTGTATTCTCATACATGCGCATCAGAGCACTGTCCACATTATGTCTGATGGCAGAGGGATTCTGTAATTACACCAGCCGTCTCTGAGTGACTGAGGCTCTTGGTGCTGCAGTGTCAGTTTACGCCTGGCTCAGACCCAGGCCGGCAATTGTACTCCAGAGTGCTGCGCCAGGGCCATGAGGTCATGAACCCACGCCGTGTGGTCATCGTGGTATGAATCCAACGCTGCTCTTTCGAATAACAAAACCACCGCACTGTCTCCACCTTATTGGCAGTAATCAGGGATCAAGAGGCAGCCTTTAATTTTATCTGTGCTGTGTGCGATTTCAACTTTTACCTACAGAAATAACATGAGAATCTTGGGAACTTGCTGTTCTACCACCTTCCCAAAAAACACACCTTGAGTGCTGTCAAGTCTTCAGCATTAAAAAACAGTGAAGCTCTATATTATAACACTCCGCAACTGTGTGTGAGAGGTATGCAAAACTGAACAAATCTGCACTGATGTGACACCTTAGGCCTTAAATATAGTTTAACTCATTTAAAAGCAAGACAAAGAGACAAAAACTACATTTGTTTAACATTTACTCACAGATGAATAACAACTAGAGCTCAATCAATTAGCTGGTCGACAGAAAACTAGCAATCATCATAGACTGTCATTTTAAAAAATATATTTACTGGATTTCTTAATCCTCTATGTCAACTCTTGCAATAAATGTTTGAAATATAAGATCTCCATTCCCATAAAGAACAGTTTAAAACTTTACTTTTTTTTTTTTTTTTATTGTATCACCCAGCCTCTACCTCTATGGTAGGAAATTGATAATACAGTATTTGTTTTTGGATTGTTGGTCAGACAAAACAAAGAAACTGGTGGCGATATTTCCCTATTTTTTTCACATTTATAGACCAAAACGATCAACGGGCAGATCAACCAACAATAAGAGACATTATTAGATGCAGCAGACAACATCTCATCATCTCCAGCTTATTTCTACACACACACTTTTTGACTTCCATTCCTAAATTCCTTTTCTGAACACTTCCCAAACAAGATCACGCAATAGGAGAGTCCACATCGTCCACACCTAAATGGCTTCCCTGAAGGCTGTGAGTAGATACGTAGATATGGATGCTGTGTGCAGTGTAATTTTACTATCAAATGCAAATCATATGAATATCATTTTCCATGGAAAACCACTCCAATTTGAAAAACAAACAACAAATGGCATCTCTTAACTAAAACATTCTCTGCAAAGACCTACAGGGAAAAACTACCAGAGCTCTACCAGTGCATTTATTCCCAGAGGGTCAGCGATACAACATCAACGGGCACATACAATGAACAATTGATTGGAGTTGAACTGGAGGAGGCTGTAACATGAGGACAAGTCTCATTAGGGGAGGATTTGTTTTGGATACACAAACTGAAAACCATGGCATCACAGGGCCGCAAGGACAACAGGACATGCAACTGTTTGAACTGTCAGGATTTAATATTGGATCAGCTTGAGCTCATGTTTTCTGTAACAGACTGGACTTGTATTGCATTGAAATCTGAGTTGACATGTCATGTTGATATTTATTGTCAGTCCACACCAGTTAGTGACAGACAGTGTTTGTCACATGATGAAACCTTTAGAAATAAAAGTGTCTGTAAAAATAATATGACTGAAATGTTATTCATCTGCAATTAAAAATTAAAAAACAACACAATTTTAGTTTAGTTGCAGCTCTCTCTTTGTTGGCTGTGAAGAACTCCCTGATTGTACTACATTTACTTTTGCAATTGTATTTCAGCATCCTCAGAGTTAGACCAATATCAGCTGATTAGGTTACTGCACATACATCATATTGTATCGTGTATATGTTGGCTTTATTTCCAGTTGCAGAACAAATTGTGTTTGAGGTCATTTACAAATTACATTTGTTCACTAACGAGTACTTACACGTGTATTTTTCAACTGTAAAATGTTCTGCTTAGTATCTTGGTCACAAGTTTGAAACTGAAATACTATCAGCTGATATATCATGATCTTTTATTTCCTTCCCACAATGCAATGTGTTTCCTGTTGCAAATTACCATTAAGCAACACCATGCCTGCTAGTGATGGTGCAAAAGGATGATTCATCCATCAGGAATCTAAAACTCAATACATGTATACAGAATAGCAGTTTACTATGAGGGAGTGTTTTGGAACACAACCATAGATTTGTTTGATTTTCACTCTGCATGCACTTAGATGTGCGGGTACACACACATATGCAATTATCACAATGGCTGACAAAAGGCCCTCACATTCAGCGGCCTGACAAGCTCACATATGCAGACATGCAGTGATGATGGGAACAGGCCGTAATTGGTGAAGCAGTTTCAACCCCTGATCACAGAAACAGACCGAGGCACAGGCCGCAGCTGCCCTGTCATTTATCCTGCAGGCTCATTTTCCTAATGTGGAAAGAGGCATGGATCTGGATATCACAGAGGCTCAGCGGGCGATTCCTCGAAGCTGCCTTCACTGCTCCACATAACTACTCACTCTGACGGCAGGCCTAGGTGATAATTCAATCACTGTTGATCAACCTTTAGTGGAATCATCCAAATTAAGCAAACTAATTCAAAAATAATTCAACTAATGAAGTTACAGATGAATTTTCGGCTTTTCTTGGTCATTTTTGTCTGATGACATGTAGAGCAAGAAGACAGAACCTCAACTCTGCATCGAGATAGATCATAAGATTTATCTGTAAACAGAAATGTATCAAAACTTTGGTAACACATAATGGTGCTTCACGAGCCTAATTTCTATCAAGTTTCATGGAAGGAAAGTTGTAATTTGCCACTACTTACAGAGAAAGTGGGAATTTTAATGAAAGAAATGCTTCATTTAAAACCAAATAAATATTAAATAATAATCATTCATATATAATTAAATATAAAATATTCATAAAGTAGTGATTTATTACTGGAAACTTCTTTATATTTGTTGAGTTGCTTGCTTACTTGAGGAGAAACTTTGCACACTCACAATTATTAGTTATATACAGTACAGCGGTTGAGGACCATGTCCATTTCTCTTTAATTGGTACAAAATTACATTTCTAGGAAATGTACTGACAATGTTTCCTTTTTTAAGTGTTCTATCTATTTGTCCTGTTTAATTACAGTATGAGCACTTACACTGTAGATACTCTGCTGCCTGCTTCACTGAACTTTGTTAGATGCCACTGGTTGTTGTTAATTTATGTTGGTAAGAGATTGATGATGGACGCAGGTAATCTGATAGATCTGGTTTACGGTTTCATCCTGATGTTAAGTGTAACAGAGGAAAGGTTAATTGTGAATTTGAATAATTTTCATTAGTGATCTGCACGTTTCCACTCTGAGACCTGACCTGAGTTGGTCTGAGTCCAAATGATATTTAGTCTAATTAGATCTGGGTAGGTTCCCGTTATGTTGTTGCAGGACTTGGGTGTCGGAATGTCTAATATGTGAGTGGATCTGAGTGGACTCAATATCCGCTCTGATAACGAGATGGGTCCTCATCACAGGAGGAAAATGTGTGTGAGACACAAAGTGACAGATCCTAAAGAACTTTGTGCAGGGTTTCTGCAGTGTTCACCAAATCAGGACCACGTTTCACCGTCATTCAAGTTAAGGGATGACAGACAGGGTTTGGTATAGGTATGGTGGTGCTGACTGAAACTCAACAAAAACGGAGTGAACAGCTTCCTGCGTGCACAATCCACTGTGAAGACATTCCTATTTCTTGTATAAAGATGAAAAAACAAAATAAAAACAAAAACAGCCTGCAACCACATAAAAAACAAAGCATAGCTAATGTTATTATCTAGAATGTTCAAGACCTTCATAAATGAAATTTAAGACTTTAATAATGTGTTATTATTAAGTCTTTAGACACATTAAAACCTCTATTTAACATGCATTTAGTGTAAATTTGCCATGTTGTGATGGATCAGAAAAACACTGCTATTAATACTGTAATATTAGCAGCCAATGGTGAATGATCACCTTGTAACTGAGGACTCGTTGCTCTTAATCTAAGATGTGTACACGCTCTAATTATATTTATAATACACATTAGTGTAAAACTGGAGCCTCAGTGAATTGATGCAGCCATACACCATCACCGTCCATGTCTCTGAACAACAACAGTTTGCTCGCATGGAAACCAATATCTGTGACCAAGTGATTTAATCAGGTATCCGGTGCAAAGATAGATTACAAAGAACACACAACACTAAGAGTAATGTAGTACTTTACACACATACTCAATAGCTTCACCTTGTGTTGCTGCCAGCCAGGTTCATAATTAATGACAGAGGAGCTCTGGCGTCAGTTGGTGAGCTGTTTGAGTATCCCACCCACCCACCCACCAATCCTCCAGTGTGCAGATTAGAGCGGAGGTAGAAAACCCCACACGAGAGGGTGAACACGAGAGGCATGAACATCCACAGATTATTTCAGATTTATGCTGCCAGTGGACAGATTAGGATACAGTAATGCAACAGGATTTAACAGTATACCATCATAATCTTTTTAACTTTGGTGAATGTGACGCAAAGGGAACACCCTCCCAAACACACACACACACACACACTGCTCATTCCAGTCAACTTGTGATAGCATCTGAAGCGTATGACAAACTTCCCTCTAGCTGAGATGAGCGACCTTTAAAAACATGCAAACACAGCTGAGTGGTTGTTGCCATTTTCTGTGAATGGAAGACAAATGTATTTGGGCCAGAAGGACAGGGATGTTGTTTATGTGGGAGAGTGTGAGTGTGAGTGTGTGTGTGTGTGTGTGTGTGTGTGTGTGTGAGTGTGAGTGTTTCAGGGAATAGAGGAAGCAATCGGCTTTGGCTGTCTGCTGGATACAAGACTAGGAGGAGAGATTAAAAGAAAGGCTGCTCTCTTCCTGGGACTGGAGTGAGGATGTGGTCTTGGACGGGCCACTTAAGATCCAATACGTTCACTCCAGAGTGACTGATGCGGTCCAAAAATTACGTAAAACTGTGACTTTGGTGCAGTTTTATTTGGTAAAAGTGGTGGATTCGAGATGTTTTAAAGATCCATCAGTGACAATTTAGGAGCAAGAATAAAATAGTCTCAGATTATATTCTCCAATATTGCTACCAAACTACATTTGCAAATGGCAATTATTTATATTATTAATTAATATGACTTAAAAAAAATCTATTACCTAATCAATAATCTGTTAAATGAGTGGACCATGACAGCTCCTAGATCAAAAGGTGACGTCTGTAAATTACTTGATTTGTCCATCCAACAAATCAGTAAATACATGGAGAGTACAGGCCATACAGTCAATAACAACTTGCTAATATCACATAAATGGAGCTATTTACTGTCTTTGATCTGCCTGCATTCATACTTGAACAAACTGCTTCATGGTTCACTTCAAAGTGGCCTTGGGAGGGGCTGCCTTTATCTCCTCTGCACCCGGCCGGTTCTGTGCTGCATTGTGTCGTCTGTGTGGAGGATACAATCACAATATGCTCCTTCCCTCTCGTTTCTGTTCAACTAATCAGTGGGTAAGGGAGAGGAAATACCCTGCTGGATATTCATGCTCAGGTCTCGGGGAAAGAAAAGACTGAAGTATATGGGGAAGCTATGCGTAGTCTTGGCTACCGGCCACGCCAACCATGCATAGGAGGGCTGGGCGCTCGTCCAAAATGTCCCAGACACAGACAGCCAAGTTGGGCCACCCTGCCACAGACATCCCTAATGGGGTCCCAGACAAACATCACTCCAAATTAGCCCCAGAGGCTGAGTCTTGTTGCTACCTTTAAAAAGAAACACTTATACACTGATATAGAGTTTGTTTAAGAGAAGAATATACACCTTTACAGCAACTAAATGGTATGATAGTCTCAAGCATGACTGGCTTGTCAGTCCAGTCAATCAGCCTGTCACAGTTTCACCTCCCCAAGATGATTTTGTTCAATCTTGACGATCTTGTTCGCCTTGAGGAGGTGAGTAAGGAGAGCCTTGTCCGACAGGCCGCTTAAATAAATACTTGGAGCAATTCTAGCTTTGATGCACCTCAAAATGAGGAACTAGTTGATCAGATGAAGAAATTCTTGATGCCTTATTTTCCAGGAATTCACAACAGATTCTGAAACGGCATGAGTAACTTTCCCCACCACAAGTCCAGCTGTAACAAAGTGCATGATTAAAAATGATATGATAATGTCAAAGCACTCGTCTTCAGTTAATGTATGGGAGGTATTAATGACCACTAAAGCATCTGCATCTTTAAATGATGAATTCAATTAACAGGACGTCTCTTTTTTTCCTCTTCCTGGACAGGAACAGATCAATTTCCAGCATCTATTTTGATAAACTAATAATCATTTACACCTTCCCAAATGCCTTTCTGTGTCTCATGATGCAGTAAAACAAATAAATTTGAGTTTTAGTTTTGGAAACAGCAAATATGCCTGTTCTAAATAACAGTAACTCTCCTGGTTTTATCATGTACATTGTACAAACAGGCATGAAAAGAGCCGTCACTTTAAGAAATCCTACACGGCCACCCCTCCCATCAACACAAAGAAGTTCTCTCCCCTTTGCTCACACCCTATGGGTTTATAGATTAGACTAGAAGAATCCACTATTGTGTTTATATCCCATCCAATTATCCTGTTTCAACTGAAAATAAGTCAAGAAATGATATCATGCCTTTAGTATCTAAAACTTCTTCCAGTAAGTTGCTATAAAATGTAATCAGGTCAGCTCATTTTGATAATGAGTTGTTCAGTTAATGTGTTGTGATGAATATCTCAACAACACAAACACCAATACAACATGATTCCCAACTCCCTGTGTGCCACATGCCCAAGAGCGTATGCATTTCACAGCTCTAAACTGTGTGCAAACAGTTGTCTTAAAGAACAAATATATGTTTTTGTCCTGTTTGTTTTCTCCTGCTCCTGATGACTGTGAGACGGTTATCTAGTCAAGACTTGGCTCCTCCCTCTGAGGTGGTATCAACAGGTGAATCACTTACAGTCAGGGCTCACGTATTAAAGTTTGTTTGGACATGCACGACCACAAATTACAGTCCTGAGGCCACAGCCTGGATTTACCTGTGTGCTGAGTTGAATAAATTCTTGGAAAGGTGTAATCGTGGAAGCCCTGCACCTCCTGCAGTATCATGTTTCTGGGGAAAGAACAACGCCCTCCACAACAGATTAATGTAACCAACAAAGTAATGTTGTAACATAGCAAAACTCACTGTTAAGCAATATGACTTGTTAGGACGCGAGTCTGGAACAGAGGAGCTTTCACTTCCTTAACCCAGCACATCAGCATCCAAGGTCAAAAAGGCTGGTGCACAAGATAATAGTAGAGAGAGAGAGAGAGCCTAATCTAGAATCAGTATAGGTAAATCAATATTGACTGTTCGGTTAGTGTCAAAAGAAGTGTTCAAAATTCTCTCTCAGGGAATCAGCCTGTTCAAGTGTGTGACTTACTGTAGCTGCATCTTCGTTTAAAACTTACAAACACATTTTAGACCTGCCTTTATTTTACATTATGCGTCCCCAGGGAGGTTCACTAGAGATCTTTGAGTGGTCTTGTGATCGAGTGGTCCTGCTGTACATGGTGGTCATTGGCTCCATTAATCAACACTGGGGGGCTCACTGCCAGAAATTGCCTTTAAATCCATCCCATTACCCTCTAGTGACATGCTGTTAACAGAGCACCCATGTCCATGTGGCGTTCAATGTCATTCAACCAATCGTAATATTCCCCTCTGGTTATTATCAGGCCAGGAACCACAGATGGAGAGAGTGCTGCAAGGTGACCAGTGCTAATTTACAACATCTGCTAGAATCTTCAACTTCAAGGAAGGAAGCAATTGGTTTCTAATCAGTTTTGTACAACATGAAAATCATCCAGACTCTTAAATATGGTTGTTATATGTTTATGTTTCCTTTAATCTAATCTTTGTGTTTGTCTTGAAAATTATTTAATTATTTTATCTGTTCAGACCTCTCAGACTCCAACAATCAAAAAGAAATAATCACTCTCACTCTTATAATTGAGATCTGTGAGAAATGTTTGCAAATAGATCTTCATTTTAATGAGTCACAATAATACACCCGTCTACAATAAGTTCTGACAGAAGTTTACATTATAGTTACAACTGAAGCAAGAGTCTGCAAAAGGCTTTTCATACTACAAACAAGGACTGTCCTCAAGGTGAGTGTAGGATCTACACACTCCCTCCCCCTCCTGTGGCCCTGGCCCCTTTCTCCTGCTCATTTATCCTCAGCCATCCACTGCCTTTGTACCAAATGCTGATTCAAACCTATCTGGGTCCTCCCAAGAGATACAGCCTACCACAGGTGCAGGGACCCCCGCTCCTTCATTAGGCTCAGCCTGGCTCTGTGGAATGGAGCCGACAGCTACACACTGTGCTGCTTCTAGCTGATTTAGTTTATACTCCTTGCTGCATTTTTTTTCTAAAGTAAAACACCTGCACTCTGTATTTACTGTTCGTTTTACTAAGCTATTCAGTGTTTTACTCTTGAATTGTAGCATTTATCATTTAGCCTGAAGAGCCGTTTAGCTGTAATGCAGCTCTGACACTAGTTAGACTGACATGACTACAAGGTAAAGGCAAACAAAACCATCCTGTGGTGAGAAGACAGGACGAGCAATCAATGAAGAGCAAACTAACTTTCCACAACTGTTGTTGTTGGCAGCTGGAAGTGTACATGTCAGCCTGGGCAGGAGATATGAATGTGGATGTAATGGAGTTAAACAGCTTTGGCTAGTATAAAAAAAACAAAAAACATTTCACATACCAGTGACACGAACTTATTGCCCTTGGTTCAGATTGAAATATGATTCCGTTCATGATTCCCAGAGGATGAACCCTAATGACTTTGGACTTTCTTGACAGCCATTTAGTAAGCTGCCATGAAATGTGATGTGATAAATACTAGAAATAAAACAATTAAATGATCGACAGACGATTAATTGACAGCTATTTTGGTGATTGAATTAGAACAAAAAGACAGAATATCTTTGGTATTATCATAGAATAAAAATTGCAGATGCCACTTGAGGCTTTTGGAAATTCTCTAACATTTTATGGACCAAAAAAAAAAAAAAAAAAAAAAGTAATTGATAAATTGTGAAAATAATAAGGATGAATTGTAAGAGCTGTTCATCTCTTGTCAGGCCACCAATCAGACTGTTCCCCAAAGCTCTTGTCAATGTGTTTCTGTATAAAAATACTGATTCATGATCTCAAATGTCAAAGACTTTTAAGATGATGAGGTGTCCCCCTGTGCTGAGGATACCATCATATGAAGTGGAAGCTACTGTAGGTGCCTCCCTTCTCCCATCCTTTGATGCAGACAGTAAAACCTGCAGGCTTCGCCTCCCTGGGTGATTTATGGTCGTATGTCTAAACTATTCCCCTGAGGAAGCAAATCAATGCAGGGATTTTACATAGCACTTCTCAATATGTCCAAACTGAGATGTATGTATGATCTATTGCATGTTAGACCATAGTCAACAAGATTGAATGATAAAATCTGAGGCTAATGCTGGTGAAAAATAAGGGTAGCAGTGCTCAACATGGCCCTCCCCTTCTCTCTCTCCTCCACACATTCGCACTGACTGACAACATTGACAGTATAAAGAGATTTACATCCCTGCACCCCGGACCACGTCTCTATATCACAGCCTTCTCAAAACTGGCAGAGATGCAGGGAAGGAACAGCTCCCACGCTGCTCTCCCATCATGCCTCTGCACTCACTGTACCGTATACTACTACTCTCTGTGGTGTGGAGATGCGCGGAGGAGGAGGAGGGAAGACTGAAAAGAAACACATCTACTTAGCATTTAAAGATTTATGGAAGAGCTGCAACAGGAGACAGAAGGAAGGAAAGGAGGGAGAGGTTAAAAAAGAAATGGATGGCTGTAGAGAAAAGGAGGAGATTGAAAGAAGAGAGCAGAGGGGCTTAGTTTGCAGAAGAGTTGAGGTATGAGAAGACAGGATGAAGAGGCTGCACACATGTTTCTAAAAAAGACAGGTTACAGACCCGGAAAACAAAAGAGGGACTTTCTGAATCGGCCTTGCCCGGTCCTCTGTTACGAAACAGAACTTTTAACACCTTAGAAAAACACTTGTGACATGAAAAAAATGCATCATCCACCACAGCCAGCAGCCATGCATGTGATTTCATCAGCCAAGAAGTGACACCGGAGCAGAGAATAAAATGCTTCCTGGCAGCATCTGGTGACACTTAATGCAGCTATAAATATATAAATGAGCACACTTTCACAAACGTGTGTACACTTCCCTAATGCTTAGCTGAGAGTAAAATATAGGCCATCCTGTGATGATAATTAGAGCTTCTTTTTGTGATCCCGATTTAGAAATCAGCTCCAGACTCTTTTCTCATTTTGCCTCGTATAGCTGTGATAGTGACAAGCTGTATTTATGATCGCACATCAAAAACACCTCTCGAGGAGGAAAATCTGCTCGCAATTTGCACCATGAGACGTACAGATATTTTATATTAAGCTTTTTTCAGAATAACACTGAGCCAGGGGATACATGCAATCTTTCAATGGGAACACAGTTTCATGACTCAGCATGAACGGCTTTACTTCATTATCAAGACAAAGTCAATGTCTGACAAGACAAAACACCTAATACTGATCTGGGCAGTGACTATATTGGCTTACTGTGTGTGTGAATTATGCATGTTTAGTGTCAGTAAAATGGAGGAAATGCACAGTGGCATTAACCCGTTTTGTAGAGATCTATGACTTGACCGAAAAAGAATGACTGGTCAATTAGTTGATCAACAGAACATTAATGAGCAACTATTCTGATTGGTCTGATGAAACCAGCAACTCTGAAGACGTCACATTGGGTTTAAGGGAACACAGACTGTGAAAAATGGTGAATTCTTTGGTATTTAATGACATTCGACTCACCAAAAACAATCACGTTTAACCACGTTTATTGATTAATTGTGTGATTTCAGTACGTTACAAGTTTTTTTTATCATGATGATTGCTTCAACGATAGCTCACACTTAAGTCCCAGAGGGAAATAAATGCAACTTTACTAGTAGTTTCTGTTAAGCAGCTTGTTTACAGTGTCTCCTGCAGCTAATAAAGTGAAACAAAAAGTGTGTGTGTGACTTGGGTTTATGTATCTTGTCTTGTTTGTCTAGTTTGTTCAGTGCTGTTCTGCAGAGACTGAGAATGTGCTTTAACCTAACTCTGGTGCAATGTATCAAATGATAATATGTATGTTTGATATGGTTCATGGTCCCTTACTAATAAAATAAATAAATAAAACTAAATCCTATGAAGTAGAGACCTTAAACTAGCAGCTGTAATGACTGTAAGGCCTTACCTGAGGCTTAGTGTTTACCTGACAGATAAGAAAAATATAGAAGCGAGAAAATATTTACCAAAACAGAACTTAAACATTTCAAAATGGCTGACAAATTAAATTTTAAGTGTCACATGCTCGCTCATGTTGAATGAGAAATTTAGAGAGGCATTATCATGGTAACACACACAGACTGAGTGCAGAGGTGTGTAGTGAGGAGACTGTAGAGCAGGCTAGTCCAGTGGTTTATGAAGTCTATCACAGGAGTTTAACTTCCCCATAAACAGAACAGTGATATGAAGCTTGACAGATACAGGAATGACTCAACTGTACTGAACTCCTCATACAGTTTGGAAAGCACATGCAGCACCACCACACAGCTTCTCTGATCTGGGCTCTGTGAGGAAATCTCCATTAAATTTCGGGGTCTGATGGTCTGGTGGACTGATGTTGGCCTAAACCCCCCCCCAAAAGAAATCCCACCAAGGTCTGATCTGAACACAAGCTGCTGCCCAGTTACACATTCATGATCAGGGGGAGTCAGCTGGGCTTTCTGTCATCATCTCAGTCAGACCACACGGAGCAAAACTACATCAGCCAGGAGGTGATTCAAACCGTTCGCCTACACATGGCAAACCTCACACACAAAAATAACGACACAGCGGTCCTGTCCGGGTTTTTTTTTTTTTTTTAATTTACAACACTGGCTCCTGTTTCTCCTCAGGTACTGTTATTTATTGCTGCGACAGTCAGAAAACAATGTGGCGAAATGAGCGTTTTTTTCAAATCCGTAAAACATTTTCCGTTTGATAGCGTCAATATAGAAGCGGTCAACAAGCGATTTCCTGTAAAACTTTTCACAATAAAACAAAAAAGTACTCGCATCAGAGTTGCAATGTTGATTCATTCGTTCGGTTTACAAAATGCACACAAACATTCAAAATGTGAGGCCAGGGTGAACAGACCAACACTCTATAAGCACAAATATATTTACCTAGCAATAATATTAATATATTACAAATAATTAATGAAATAATGATTTGTTTCCTATCGACTGATTAATTGACCAATATGAGCACTTGAACAGGGAATATGAACAGCCACTTTATTGATAATTAGGTATGAGTTGTTGAAGGAAAGTGGCTACTTTCGAATCAGACTAATATTTGATTGTAACCGATAGCTTTTAGGACTTGTTATGTTCACGAATTACGGCAAAATTGGTCAAGTTTATGAAACTGCTGCTACTTTCAAGCCACTTCATTGTTAGGCCTGCACCAATTAACTCAAGTAGGACAATCAGACTACCTGGCAAGTTAGCAGCGTTATATGGATAATATTGGGTTACACTAAAAGTGGTTTTCTACGAGCATTTGAAAGCTATCTAGTCAAAACATCTAATGAGTAGTTAAGCGCGTCAGTATTATTATATGCAATATTTTCATGCTTCTCTTTTGAAGGCCGCGGTTCGAACTTCCTGTCTTGTAGCAGCTAACGGTTGCTAACTTGCCGCAGCAGCAGCTCCACGCTGACTGCGGCTCGAACCGTCCCGCTGCCCGCCGCCCTGCTGTCGGAGGCGGCTACAGCTTCGTGCTAACTGCGTGCTCTCTTCGCACGCAACCCCCCACGTTTAAAACTAAAACAAACGAACGATAAAACAAAGCCAGAACACTATGAATTTTACCAACTGGGTCTGCTCGTAGACCCTCTCAGCGTTTTCATCCCCGGCGTGTTGATGCTCACTCCCGCGGCTCCGACCGTACAGCCGACAAAACCAATGAAAGATGCTTCAGCAGCGGCGTGCCACGACAGACCACTGCTTCTCAAAATCCATATTCACAATCCAAAATCCCACTCAAAACACCCGCCGTTTCCAAGTGAAAAATTAAATAAAATGCTTCCTACCGTAGGCATTGGCTGGTGCGGGCGGCTCCTTCCTCTTGCGGCTGTTAGAGAGGTTGTGCGGTGCGGCAGCTGCGGACTCTCTGCCTCCTCCCACCGGCCGCCCCTGGGCTCTGGCTGCTGGGATACTTCCACCGTCAAAAAAGCCCGGTTCGGCCCCGCCGACTGCCTGTCTGTCTGCAGACTACAGCAGCTAGACAGACTGCTACACAAATATGAGATTCTGAGTGGGCAGGGCGTGCCACCCCGCCCGTAGGCCCTCCCCTAGTCCCGCCGGTACACGCCGTTCTGCCGTGTGCGAACTGAGCGCCACGCCAAATTTCTTTCAAAAATCTAGGAAGTTAACGTGGCTCGCTAAAAACGTTTCGTGTCCTTTTTTATAGTTAGAAGTTTTTCTCGGTATGATCAGAATATTTAGTTCGGCATACGCCAAACGAAGTGATCAGCTCGTTATTTTTATAAAATACAACATTTGTATAGTTTACATTGCTAAATGTGTATTATTTAGACAACTGGCTATTTGTATAAGGATTTATCATGTAAAGGTTTGAAGGATTCAGGAGATTGATTAATAATTATTTAGTTTACACCCAATCGTTAAATCATCAAGCCAAACCTCAATGAAAATATGAGGATAAAAATGACATTTTTTCTTGTGCATTTCTGTCCACTCAGATGAGGCTTCCTAGTCTATGATGTGTTAGGAATTCAAGAAAATGATGGCAGCCTGAGAATAACATCACTCACTCTTCAAAATATAATGTGATCTGAAATACTGACTGTTTATTTCTCGAAGAGCAGAAAATCAAACGTAAACATTTGCTGAAATGAGACACAATTCAACTAACGTGATGAACCTTATTCGTGTCCACTCAATATAGAGATAAACTTTGCCTGTAAATGATGTGAAACAGCACACGACTTATCTGCCATCATAAAATGACCCATTGATCGCTCTTGAACTGAACCCATTGTTCATTCTGCAGCTGAAACCTCATGTCAGGACAGGCCCTTACTATTGACACCCACATTAAAACATGCAAGGCTGATCATTTGCTTCCCTGGTTGCTAAAACACTCACTGTATAATTAAAGTTATAAAGTACCAGGCATCAAATACCACCATATTGGTTATTACATCCAGCCTGTTGCTGCCAGGAGAACACTTAAAACTCCAGTTGGTGCCATTATTTCACATCTTACAGCTTTGATTATGACTCACAATCTAACATAGTTTCACAGTACTTAGCTGAAGGGCAGAGATTTGCCTTTTGCTACAGCTGAGCAATAACTATAATATAATCAACAAAATAAATCTCTGTGAAAGTACGATCGCACGACGGGATGACGACACTGCGCACGTGCCAGAGCAGGTTTAGCAGCTGGTTCTGAGAAATATATGATGCATCCACAGTAAGCGTGTGCATGCATGTGTGTGCGCTTGTGAATGAGGAGCAGGAGCTTAATTTGAAGGCAGTGTAACTTTAAAAGCAGTGTGTCAGAAAGCATGAGGAGCAGGCTGCAAACTGGGCTCTGACCCACAAACCTCAAAGTGGCCCTCGCATGCTGACAGGATCTGCTGTTGCTGAGTGTGTTGTAACAGGACAATCTCCTCTCCTTTTTGTTAAAAAAAAAAAAAAAAAGGCACACAGGGCGAGACTCAGCCTCTTCTGCGGGTAATCATTGTTGTGCAACATATTATTTGCTCATCAGAGGCATTTATTACCCAAACATTTCATGTTTTGCTGATTGCAGTCACGTTTAACATGGACAGTCACGGCTGATACATTGCATCTGTTATTTCAGTTCACAGTCCTGTATTGTGCTTAATAACTGTGCATGCTCAGGACTTTACAGCGCCTGTGTTGCTCTCAAAGGACTTGATTATTTTCCCTGCAACTCTCCAACAGTGTGCCCAACAAATAACAAGGGAACAGACCTTTCCTGCACAGCATCCCACGTGAAAGTGTGCAAACAAGGGGATGGTGAGATAAGAGGGAATCTGCTTTTATGCAGCAAAAAACAATTCCTTGCTCACCTCAGATAAAAGCATCAGTTAAGTTGCTCCAGGCTTGAGGTGAGACAATCTGAGACCTAGATACTGAAACCCCTTGATCAGTAGAGATGCTGTTAAAAGATTCTGAGGCAAAGTCTTTGTGTTTTGTGTTATCTCTGCACTGCAGTTGTTTTACTGGCAATACATTTAGTGTTGATGAGATGCTACAGGATGAAGCTATTCAGTGAGGGAGAGCAACCGGAGATGTCAGAGGAGGAGGTAAAGCAATCCATCAAACGCTGCTGTGAAAATCTGAGTCATGCCTACTGTCAATTACAGTGTGTGTGTGTGTGTGTGTGTGATATGAGCCATACGGGCAAACAGTCATTTGTGTAGCTTATATGAACAGTTTAAACTACTGTTGATCATCTGAATGCAGTGCTACTGTGAATCTGCAGATTCATATATTGCTGAGGGTTTGAGCCCAACAATTTATAACATGTAAGTTATTGCCCTTGAGTCCTGTTTAATAAACATGTCAAAGGTGGTTCATCGACTCCAGTGTCTTTAGTGTCTGTTCAGAGAGAGCAGAGCAGTGTGTCAAGGCCTGTGCCCAGCTTGTCATGCCCTCCCACTGGAGACATGAGTACAGCTCTGGATTGATTCGCTCCTGTGGAGAATACAGGCACCAGGCAGCAGCTTCCAGCTGGCAGCAGGCAGCCCCGACCAGCTCTGCCTCTGCAGGAGAGCTTGTTGTCCTGCTCCTGCGGTGCTTCATCTCTCACTCTGTTTTTCCCCCTTTTCTGTCTCTTTCTTGTCTGTTTGATGCCCAGACCTTTGTATACATGCACAGACACCCTGTTCCTGCCAAGGCATGAGAAGAATATTTGACATTTTGCTCACAAGAGAGCAGATTAGAGTGTTAGTTAAGGTAAAACAGAAGCAGGTTTACACTACGGATGCGTGAAATTAAGCCTGAGGTTTGCTAAAATGTAACGTCTAGTCTTAAATGCATCGAGACGCTACGTGCAATGTTTAACCGTTTTTCATGTGTATTTCAACAGGATGTTCGTGTGCCGCATAACCACAATATCAAGTGGAGGAAGTGTTTACACCAGTGTCACTGCTTTTCCAGAGGTGCTGAAGAAGGTGAAGATAATGCAAATGTTGACCTGAGACAAAAAATACATTATTTAATGTGTATGCTTGAAAATATGATGTAATATTATCCAGATAGTAAGTGTATCTCTTATTATTTTATAAGGGGGAAATGTCTGACTAATAACTTTATGTAAGTTCAACAATTATGAAACCAAGTGGCATAAAAATATAAGCCTGACCTACACTGACCTCTAGTGGAGACATGGATAATGTGCACACAAGATATAAAACCCTCGGATCTTCTCTTCATCCTGCTCAAAGCTGACAGGAAACTGTCAGTCTTGATACATGTTTACAACAAATACCAACTTGAGCAAGTAAGATCATCACATCATTGTCGTTGCCTTTTGCAGGTAGTGTTTACTGCAGGATTTCACTTTGCTCCTCAGGCGCCTCCATGTGGCCAAACAGAGACACTGCAGTGGTTCACACACGTTAAGGAGGAAGCTCACAGGGAAGTTCATGACACACATGACACACTTTAGCATTTGTAAGCAGAGCATAAACAAGTAATAAATGGTTTCTAATGCATTAGAATTTAGATCTGTGCAGATCTACAGGGCGGATAAGCAGATCTTATAAACCATGTGTTAGGTGTTTTAAATGCTAAACAGGGGATTAAAATAAAGTGTTATACACTTAATCAATACAAACTCTATGCTTTAATATAAACAAGACAACCATAATAAAATAATAAATCACACAGCAGCATATCCTAAATGAATCTTTCATGTTGTGTCAAGATTTTCTTTTATTTTGACAGCGTTTCAGAATATCTTACAGGTAAACAAGATTTTTGCAAAAGTTAATATATCCATAGCGTTGCATTTCATAAAAATAGTTGCTCCACTTAAGTCTTTGTGACCATCAATAGTACACTGAGTCATATGTATAGAGATATTTGATCAGGGTCTACACACTGCTATAACACTACACAGTGATACTGAGCCTGGGTGTTGGGTTAATGGTGAAGCATGTGCCGTTATTTCAACACACACTTTGCAAATACACCTCTAGATGTCTTTTTTTTTTTTTTTTGTTCTTTTTTGCTTTCCATAGAAAACTACTTACAATTTGGTTCAATGGAAACATCTCAGACATGGAAAGCAGTGAGTTGTGCAAAGGCTGAGCAAAAAGTACGCACATATTTTATTTTTTATTTTATTTATTTTTTTGTTCCTGCTTCAAAAAGAGGTCACAAAATAAAAGAGCAGTCCAGTCAAATGGGCATAATGATACAGTATGCAGGCAGCACTTTCTACCCTCAGTCTGACAAATGTAAAATTTAAATTTGGGCCTTGAAGTGATTGAAGGGCTGAGCCGTTTGTGCCTGCCTGATGATTTTCTCCGACATAATAATTCATATCCCAAACCCTCTGTGTGAGATTGTGCTTTAAAGTCAGTCTGCTTAGTCCTCGTGTAATTACGGATTACAATGGCAAACATAATGACTTCTCTCCCTTTGCTCTTTTATTCTTTAAACACCGTTGGCTCTTCCATCAGCAGAGGAAGGAAACTTTTTTCCTGGTATTATGCGTATTAAGTGTTATTATGATTCTTTTTTTTCTATTAAATGTTGGCTAATTTGGTGGAAAAAAAATACCACTCAGAAATGTTATGTCTCTAAAGAAGATTCAGATGCTAGGAAATATATTTGTAGATCTTAAAACTGACTTTGCTAAAACCTCTCCCCCAAACAGGGATTCAATCACTTAGCAACTCTTAGTAAGCCTTGGATTTCTCCACATGTCAAGGTGGTGTGCATGGGGCTGTGGAAACATCAATACTTGGTATTGAAAGAATTTCAAAGGACTCAAGTGTGTATATTTGCTCTAATTTGAGCTGCACCATTAGCACGTCCAGCTAACTAGTTTACTACCTAACATTAGCATGGTAAAAGTTAGTAGTTCTGACCTGCTTTTTATTGAATTTACTCCAACAACTTAATCCAATGTTTCCCAAGATAGCATTACTTTTGCTAACCTCATTACATTTGTTAGTTTTCATCCTAAAAGCCTCTTCTCTCACATTTTTTTTTGCATTTTTACAACACCAGCACTTAACTTTCTCTACACTGCAAGACAATACCAAGGTAGTTTCTTTAATTCTTGTGTATCTTCTCTTGTTTAGCATGATATGTAGCCATCAAACACCTATTTGAGACACCTTTTACAAGATTCTTGCTATAAAATTTTAGTCAGCATTTTCAAACAACTTGTTTTGCAACGTTTGCTAGCTTAATTAGCTAGTAGGGGAAATCTGCTAGCAACAGTTGTCATTCTAGCCAACACTGTCAAGTCGCTGCCTAGAAATTTCAGGTCAGTGTTGTCCATCTGTATCTGAACTGACTGACTGACTGACTCATTGTTTCAAAAATTGCTTAGAACTGACAAAAAGTAAGCTGCAAATGTGTCGTGCAAGAATTGAAAGCTTGACAGGAGTAGCGACGGTAACAAAGTGTGGTAGGGTTTAACAAATGGTCAGGTTATTGTATAAAAATGAACAAGCGCATAGCCATCAATGAGTCTGAGGCAGATTAAAAAAACAGAGAATGCTGGGCGCTCTGGCGTGGACATGTACTTCATAATATCACACAGTGTCGAGAGAATCACCTAAAGCAAATCAAATTCAGCGGCTGACAGCGGCTGTGACGAGTGCAACCTTCTTCCCAGCCGTTCTGGAGATGATAGAAATGTTTCATTTTCAAATCGAGGGCGTTCAATTCACTCAGGCTACAGACTGTTAGGCGAGTGAGCTTTTGACAAATGAGGCCGATACTTTGACGACTCAATATCAGTACTAATTCAGTTTGGTTTGGGTGCAAAGCTCTGCCCTGTGCTGACATTTGATTACACCATGGCATATAAGCAATTTTTCTTGAAAATTACTGGTGTCAGACCTCATTAAGAAATCAGTAATGAAAAGTATCATGACCCAAAATAAACTACTTGCACAAAGAAAGACTGTCAACACCTCTGGTAATGGACTAATTTTCATACGTAAACTTGGGAAATAAATTATGTATTTCACCATATCACACTCTTATCTGAAAAAATACAGTTTATTATTTATATCTGTAAAGTTGGTGTTGTATAGCAGCCTGTTTTGAACCCTCTAAAGTGTTTTGGAGTTGAACCTTTGACTTAAAAGCCAACCTCTCTGTCAGTCTAAGGCACTCTGCCCATAGTATCACGTGAGCTCCTCCTCTCAGCATCCGGCAGGACACCACCGTCGTGGATTGCTTTGTTCGTTAAGCACAGAAATGAGAAAAATGGATTGACACGACACCCTCGCTGAACTCGGGATGATGCGAGCGCAAATAGGCCGTGCAGTCAACCGCAGCTGGCCTGCCGAGGCCCCAGACTGCAATCACAGGGCTGAACGGGGAGTGTAGAGGAGGGAGAAGTCGGGGGTGGTGAAAGTTCTGGTCCATGTTGCGCCGCTTTGCACGTCTAATCATGGACTAGAATTTCCATCGGCTCAGCTCAAAGGTTCTGTTTGCTTAAAGATGATCTTATTTACAAAATGCTCCCACATATTCATATTCATTATAATATATCTATGTCTATAATCATCTGATAGATTATTCAAGACAGATTCAGGCCCATACAGTCTCTGTTAAGGCAAAGTTCCGTTGATGAGAAGATTTCATCTCTGCTGTCACTCTTAATTCCATTCGCTCTCGTCAAAAACAGGCAAACCTTCCTCTTAACATTCCATTTCATAAAATAGACTCCATTGTGTAGATATATAAAAAAATCCAACGGCAGCTGACAGTTGCTTCCTGTCAAGTTGTTTATATTTGCATGTTTGTCCCCCAGTTCTGGTCAGGGAGAACTCAAAATAGAGTTCTTCAAAGTTTGTATCCCCAAAATGATTCCCCCGCCACGCTACACACACATTCTACTCGCTCTTCCATTTTTTTTTTAAGTGGATGATTTACCAGTTCTTAAGGTGGTGGGTGTAAAATATTTCTCAAAATAATTTAGAGTACAGTACCATAAATAAAATTCTAAAAACACGTGGTCCAGATCACCCTGCCCCCCTTGGTTTTGACTCTGGTCCATGGGAAAAAGGGATTGATTGGGGGATAAAGGAGCACGGGAAAGTGTGAGGATGGTGGTTTCATCCAGATGGGGTGGGTTAGTTCAGATGAGTGTGGCCACTGTATTCTGCTGGAGCTGCGGTGTTATCTACTCAGCGTGGACGTGCCTGTGCGCAGTGTGCTGGGCAGCTTGTCTGATCCGGGGATCTTCCAGGGCCCAGGAGAGACCGTGGCCTTCCTCCCCGCTGCGCTGCCGCTGCTGGTGATCTTGTTAGGCAGGCTGGGCCAGCTCTCTCCCAGACCCCGGTCCAGTTCCCTGGCTCTGGGCTTGCTCTGCTCTGGCTCCACCTGCTGATGCTGCAGCCCGCCGCTGTAACGCTCCACATCTTCCCTGCTGTTTCCGTTAGTGTGCGGGAGCTTGGAGCTGCTGGGAGAGTGGGTGGATTCTCTGGTGTCCCCAGTATTTCTCTCCTTGGACCTCCCTCTGGTGCTCCTGGAAGGTTTGGGCTCCCCACTCTGCCCCTCCTTGCCCCCTTCCCCCTCAGTAGTGGGCTGCATCCTGTGCCCCTTGTGGGTGGACCTGCCACCTTCTTTCTTAGCTCTGCTGCTCCCGCCGGCTGTAGCCGCTCTCCTCCCCTGGCTGATTGGATCTGGGTTTAGCAGCTCGGCCTTCTGGGGGCTCTTCGAACGCTCCGTCCTGCTGTCTCGTGCCACCGTGTCTCGAGGGACGTCCAGAGGCAGTAGGTGAGGTGGGTCGGGGGCAGGGGCCAGATGAGATGAAGGCGATGACATGGAAAGGCTGTCGATGGGAAGGGCTACTTCCGACAGGCTTGGGGAGGCTGAAGGGCGAGCATCCCATGGGGCGGCATTGTCTGGAACGCACATTCACACAGTCAATAACATGAAAGCCACACAAACACACACACACACACACTCTGCTTAAAAGCTTGCGCGCATGCCACTGCATCACCAAACACAAACACTAAATCAAAACAAAAAATCATCACCACAGCAATCATTCCTATTTTACAAGCTAAAAGCATTAAAGTAAATATCAGAGCAGCACTACAACCTACTTCCGAGTTTGTCACAAATCTGCCTCCCATAGCTCTCTTTAAAGCCTCGACCAATCTAAAACCTTGGCGGAAAATCGAAAACAGGTTTAATGAAATGGATGATGTGCCCAATAGGGTGGTGCTTTAGCGAGAATGAAAACCTCAGGGGCCGAGTGCCTCTCTCTCTCTTAAGCCTGAAGAAGCGTAGCAGCTGCTGTGAATCTACGGCGCGCTCCTCCACAACTCTCCACTCTCACGGACTGTTAGCCGCTGTTTCTGCACTGATGAGTCTCAGCCATCAGTCATTTTCAGCACGCTAGGCAGGGGGCAGAGGCTAGGCTAGCTACACTAGCGCCATGAGGCCCAATTATAAGGAAATTCTCAACGCAGCGGTGGAACATATTAGATCCAGGACTAAATGGGAGAAACAAGAGTACCTGGTTATTTCAGTAAAATGGAACTTCACCATCTGTTACCTCCACTATGCCTTGCACTATCAGGGACATTAGGCCCACAAAGGGCTCTGTGTGTGGGCATGAATGTGTTTATGTGCTGGACTTCATAAAACTATGATTTTGTCTAGCTGCGTTAATGCCTCTTTTAAGCTCAGTTAAAGATCTGGTCTCCTTACATTTCTGCTGAGTCACCACAAAACATTACAAACTACAGCATGACCACTTGTTCTTTATGAGAGCAGCAGAAAACATGTGAGTCTACTCATCAAGATGCTAAAAAGTGACATTTTGGACTTTCAGTCCTTAAACCTGCAATGAACCAATAGATTTTTTGGGCAGTGGAAACTACCTGTAATCTTAACATAGGTATAATATCATTATAAGCTAATATAGTGAACTGGTGATTAGTTAGTTATGGAGCAACATCTAGAGTGTCCACATGATGAATGCAAATCCTAAATCCTCTATTATGTTCAGCAGCTGGATGCTAACTGTGTCTGTTTGCTGTCTGGTGGTGGGCAGGTAATGTGCAGTGTTTTTATTATTAGAGCTTTTCTGCTGAGTCAACTGCCTGGTACAGCAGAAGATTATGAGATGAACAAAATCAGTAACATCGTAGGCTGGAAAATCAAAACAATGAGCTGAAATAAGCTAAAAGGTTTTGTAGAGCTCAGGGAAACTGTTAAGTTGCGTGATACTTCTCTGTGGGTTTGTCGGAGCGAGCAACCCCTTCCACATTGTTTTCCATTGTTTATTTAAAAAAAACTGCTTATAGCCTCTTTTAAATACAAACTTATAACACTCAGCTTAGACAAGGTGTCTGATGTTAGTTAAGTTTCTTGTTGATGTCTTCTGTTTTCATCCCTGTTGATATGGTTGGCAGTTTCTTGCTGATAACTTCACATATTAAAGGGTAATGACAAAATCTACTAGCCACAGGGATTACTCCTCAGCCTGTCAACACCATATCTGTAATGTCCTCTGTTGCTCTGAAAGTCTTCTGAAGCCTCTAAAAGCATCACAAACTTAAGGCATGGAGTTAGACAGATGGTTACTGGGCAGGTAGTGTCTAATGGAAGATGAAAGGTGCATGATGGGAAGTGTAATGTGTGATCTAGTGTTTTTGACCCAGAGGGGCTGCATTGCTGAAAGTCAGGATATTTTCATATATGGTCTCTGCTGCATCTATTTTGACCGTTCTTAATTTAATCTGTCTCTTTCAACACTAATGGAAACTGGAGATACTTGAGATTTCTTGTATTGACTTAAAACCATAACAATCACACACACACAAACTGAGAAAATGTAAGGCTTTTTATCTTTAAATGATGAATGGGGCCAATAGACTACATCTTAGTGTCTTTTCCTCATGTGATTAATTATAGGATGTCAGTCTTTACTTTGCTGTAGTGTCACTTTGATATAAGTAGGGAAGAAGAAGGCTTTTTAAAAACATTCTTGTAATTCTCTGGACTTAATATGTGCCCTGGAGGTGCAGATCTAACACTACACAGAAGCATGAAAACTCACACAATGCCACACAAAGACAGGCACACAGTAACAGTCATGCACATGCCCACAACAGTAAATTTTTCTGCATTTAGTTGTTCCTAAAAAGCACAGTACAAGAACCTGAAACAAAAATAACTTGCTCCTTTGAACATTAGTATGCTAATGTTTTAAATAGCCAAATTAATCACCATAGATGATTTGCATAACCTTTCAATATGCAAATAAAATGCCTGTAAACTACGAGTGATGAAATGCTGAATCAAGCCCACACAGAATAAAACAAGTGGGTTAAAATGCTGCTTCTACTTTTAGGAGGCAGGGGAACGCGGAAACAACACAAAAGATCTCTAATGATGGAGCACTGTGTCTTCTGGATGACCACTGTAAGACTCCCTGTGTGCATATTTCAAGGCTGGAGAACCACCTCAAGGCAAGTATTACAAAAGCACTCCACACGCAAAGGGCTGACGCAGGGGAAACGACATCACCCTCTCTTTCCTGTGTTTAAGGGCTGGAGGGAGACTGCCAAGGCCAAAATGCTGATGAATGTATGTCACTGGGAGCTTTAATGCCGCCGTTGTTCCCCTAAAATGGTTTTCTCTTTGAGTGGGAGGATGCGGAAAAGTCGAGCGTCGTGCTGGTGCAGAAGCCACAGGAGTGAGTGACGCATTGTGAGTTTTATTACCAGCGGTGTCACACAAATAAATGTCCCCTTCCAGGCTCAATTCGTGCTGCGCTGAGGTTTCACCGGGTAAATAATCTGCCACAATATTTTACGTTCATCTCCTCCGGCTGACTCAGGGTGAATGCTCATTTTGTTGCATTTGTGAGCCTGTAGATAGCTGTTGGCTGCTGATTAATCTTTCGGTCTTAATTTTACAACCTCCTGCAGCTTTGAGTCACTTTTGCTGATTATTCCACAAGCCAAAAGGCAAAAATCCTCAACCATTCAGGGGTGTCCAAGGTTATAAAACAGGTTGTTTTGATATGACAGTGCGAAGTGCATCTTCAACAGGTGGTTACAACAAAATGACACACAAAAACCACAGCACAGAAAGCCAGGGTTAAGCGAAGAGAAAAACATTCGTATGGTCACAAACCGTGTCTTTAGGGTGGCCCATTAGGAAGAAATAGGGGGAGCCATGCTTGTCACTTTTCATGCACATGGAGAGACTGGAAGATACCATTCCTATAGAAGGGGAAGTAACAACCTAGACCAATCAATTAGTGAAAGATCACTGAAATGGACAGAAGATAAACTAGTGTTAGTTAAGATAGAAGAGACATGTAATTAGTTCTTTTTCACAGTACAGTGAAATACAGAATATATAACATGAATATAGATACATGCTAGAATAATGTTATCAAGAGTTGAAGTGATATTAGATAAGACAGTGAAGAGAATACAGTCTAAGAGTTAAAAGAGAAGTAAGAAATGATCCTGGAGACAAAGAAAGTCGCTGTGGGGGATAAGGTGCTGATTCTTACCGTACTCTGGGACCTGTCCCGTACCCCTCTTTAGGAGGAGACGAACACGCCTGCCTCCAGACTTGATCAGCTCGATGGCCCTGGCGTGGGTCATGTCCCGTGTGCTCTCTCCATTGATCTCAATGATTTGGTCCCCGACCTGAGTGTCAGGAAGTGTGTGACAGAGAATAACAGAAGTGGTAAACATCTGTGGAAGAGAAAATGTGTGTGTACTTTCCATACAACATCAGAAATCGTGCTTCCAGCTTAGATACAAAGATATATAAAGAAGAGGTTTCTCTTGAGCCTTACTCAGGCTCTTGTGGGTGATCGTATCGTATCGTATATAATTCTGATTATCAGTATTTTTGGACAGTAATTTCAATTTTCAATTTTCAGGTATGTGATTTTATCTATGACATTGTTTATCAATCTTGCTTAAATCACAAAACACCCCACCCATTTTTAAAAAAAAAAGCAACATAAGAGGATCTATTTCAGAAACAAGATCTTGAAAGGAAGAAAGCAGTCTTTTTCCTGCCACAAACTTTATGCAGCTTTGTTCAGTGACTGATAAATACTGTGTGAGTTCAGAGCAGCCAAGTACGGAAAGCACTGGATCAGGACTGAAGCTGCGTCTATAGATTTACAAGCATCAATAAAGCTCTTTGACCAGTAACTGTGAAGCACAGAGCAAAGTGAGAGGACTAACATGACCGCCACCATTTCACATTTGAAGCGAAATAAAGAAACAGATGAATATACTAAATGCAATTCTGAATTTGAATAATGAAGCTTTTAATGTGCAACTATAATTGGGAACTAACATTTGAGCATGAGGATGTTGCAAAGCGTGAAATGCAGACCAAGAATGAAGGACAGAAACACTAAATTAATAATATTACATTTATATTAGGTGCCATCTTGATGAAGTTCACAAAGGCACAAGTGAGATGAGGAAATTAATGAAGGTGTTTGCATACCTAAGACTGAGTCAATTATGATGTAGCAGGTTTGAAAATGAGTGCGGCACGTATGAAATAGAAAATTAACAAGCTTCTTCTATTATGGACGACAGTGATTTATAAAGATCAATAAGGATCTATAATTCATTGTCTTTCCCATGAGCTTATGTAAGCATTAATACACATTACCAGTCATGAACTGGCGTCAGTTAGAATTAATTTCGGCAGTAATTTCAACATGTCATTTGGATGGAATTATAGTGGACCCCTTCTCATTTGGCTGCTAAGAAACACATTAAGACGTCCTGATGAATGCTAATGACCTGCACATATAAAATGACCATAACTGCAGATGCTCTGTTAACAGCTAATGTAAACATTAAGTGGACTGTCTCTCCTGTTTTGTGACCACTCTCGTATAGGTACACAAAGATGGGTCAAACGTCGGCCTCCCCTCCTTCACTTCTCAAGAGACAGCCCCACGGTTGACTAATGTGGAGGATTCACGAGGAACAGGACAAAACGTGCCGACCAATTACGCTAACAAATGGAGAAGTCCTCCGGTAATGGCCGGGGTAATTTGAAAGTCAGGAGCGGACTCGAGTCAAGAGAGGGGGAGTCATTAGGTGTCATTACAGTGGTCTGAGGAGAGGTGGAAGGCAAGACGGTTTGCTCATTAATCCTCACCTCCTAACAGCAGAGGAGAGTGATCTCCATTTTCATCTTTAATGAAGAGGGTATGGGCAGCATGTGAATGCTGAGCAAAGGGAGTGTATGATAGAAACAAGGCTAAAGTTGCTTCTATTACATCTGATGCACACTTATGACTCAGTCTTTTACTGAAGTTTGAAGCTTAGAGGGTTCATTCCATATGCTCGGTGATTACCTGTAACAACCAATATTTTCATATAATTTTCTTAAAAGCCTCTGTACCACCACTTGAACGTAAAAAAAAAAAGCTTGTTAGAATTTGTTGGTGCTCCTTGTTCCTGATTAGTTTGCGGCAGCTAGGGTCAAAATAGATTTTTTTCCTTTTAAAAGATGTGACAAAGTACCTGTTGAGGGGAAATGACTTGGCTTAAACTCAAAATGTCAGAGTGACTGCAGGGAGTCACAGTGTAAGTGGGCTCTTGGGTTTCTGCACCTCAGTACGTGTCAAAGCACCACTCAGATCCAAAGTGACAGGCATGTCAAATGCTTTTTAACCAATGTCCCACATTTACTTAAGTTAAATACAGATTGATTCCTCTCTGCATCCAGCAGTATGGATCGAGGGTTGTGGGAGGAGAGATCAAAGTGTTCTCTGTACCTTCTGCTCTGAAATCTATTCAACGGCATCGTGTTGAGTTGATTCCAATATCCAAACGAAGTACGTTTACTCAGGCAGAGTTTCGAGATACTTGTGTTTATTGAGAATTTCCATTTTATGCTGCTTTATACTTCAACTCCTCAACATCTCTAAGACAGATGAACTTACCAGTTAATTTTTAAATTAGGATTTTAAAGAGTAAAATATGCAATATTAAATATACAATCAATTTTTGAAGATTAAACCAGTGTTTCCCATTGTTGTGAATCATCCAAAAAATCTGTCTCACAAATTCAAAATATGTGGAGTCCTATAACGGCCCTGGTAATGTAATAAGGTTACTAAGTCCTTTTTATTCTTTTTAGGCATAAAACGTTTTAGGCACTAGACGTTTAGATACTTATCCATCACGCAGTACCACTGGGTACTTGTTGGTCCCAAACTACTTCTACTTTTAACTTGAAATACATTTTTCTGAAAATACTGTGGACTTTTACTTTTATCTAAAGTAGGACTTTTACTCATAATGGAGTATTTCTACATCACTGCACTGGTACTTTTACTTGTGTAAAGGGTCTGAGTGCTTCTTCTGCCACTGATCAGACTTCATGGCAGCTTAAATACTGACTTGAAGTGGAGCTCAAGAGGGATTCCCTCCTCCTCTTCCATCTGCATCTGGGTCCACTGGACTCCATCGACTTCACCACCGAGGTGGGAAAGTAATATCTCCCCCGGGGGCATTTTGCACACATTATCTTTGACAGGTTCATTACAGATAAGGAATGCAGAGCAGACTTTAGGCTATCAGCTCCCAGACATAAAGAACGGGGGAACATACAAGTAAGAGAAAAAGAGAAAAGGGAAGTAGGAGATTGCGGGTGACGTGTTGGCTGCAGGATTTAATCGACACTGGCAAGTAGAGAAAAGCTATTGTGGTAGTTGTAATTTATATTGCTAGCAGCAAAACACATGGAGCAAATGAGGTAGATTTAGAGATGTGGTAGAATTGGAAAAACAGAGTCATGTGCTGTATCTGAATTTCTGTAGTATTTTTAGTACATCATTAGAAATTCAGAAAATATGTGTCTGCTTTCTCTGACTGAATAGTACAGTAGCAACTATACCTAGAGGGAGAATTGTGCAGCTATGCAAACATTAAAGTACAATTTAAGTTGGCCCACTTAAATGTTTTATCTATCTTTATCTTTCTGAATATTATCTATGCAGAGAGGAGATGAGTTTTAGGAATTTCTGGGAGGAGACAAACTTATGAAATACGACAAAAGGACGAACCATCTCTGAGTTATTTTGGCAGATTATTTCTTAACTGGCTGTGAAAAGTCACTGTTGCAGCTTTGATAACATCAGACAATTATAGTGAACGTCTACCATGTAATCCAGAAAGATAGACAGCAGCTTAACCTTTAAAAGGGGGTGTAGGGGCTTTTTTAAAGGACATCATCAAACCCACCCTCATCCTCCCGTTGCGGATGGCCGGTCCATCCTCTGCCAGTCGTAGGACGAACAGGTCCATCTTATACTCCCGCCCGCCTCGGATGCTAAAACCGAAGCCCTTCACACTTTTCTCCAGCTCCACTGTGAAGAAGTCAAAGTCCTGTGAAAGCTGAGACAAGCAAAGATCAGATGTGATTAGATTCAATCTGTTATCTGAGGAGAAAACAGACCATTACAGCAGAAAACAGTCTCAGGACAGGAGAAAAATAAATGAATAAGAATGGGGCAAATGCAAGGTAAACATAATGGAGGCAAGAGTTGTATGAAAGGTATTAAAGGTAAACAAGGGAGCTGTTCAAGAGGTAAATATTTCCTTTTAAGTATCGAGATGTATGTGTCTGTATAAGCTGTGCGCTTTGTCTGCTCAGTTAAACTAACACAAACGACACTTAATGGAAAAAAGACAGAAAAGTTCTAACACCACTGACTCTAACTTTCCTCCATTTGCCTTAAAAAAAATAACTTCTTGTAATTTCTTCAGACACAGTGTCAGCTTTAAATAGAAATATGTCAAATTAATTTGTGTTACAGTATATGCAAAGATGTAGAAAACCCTTGTAATAGAATATAGACTAATTAAATCTTAAAATACAACAACAACAGGCCAATATATACATGAAATGAATTAGGATGTGTGGAGTCAGAACTTGTCTGCCAAAAAAGTGAGGATATGAAAGTCAGTGTAAATTAAACAAAATCAATAACTTTTACAGCACTTGCATTATGTATGAAACTTTGTGGCATTTTTGGTTTATAGCATCTTTAGCTTATCACAGATATATTGGTATAAATGCTGGATGATAAGTAACAAGATGTTGCAGTGCAGACATACCAAAAATATGTTTGAAGTGCAACTGCAAAATGTTCTCCTCAGTACACATCCTGGTCAAAATTCTTTAATAACCAAATTTTTTAATTTCTTTCTCCACGACATTGGCATCTAAGACTGTTATGGTGAAGGGAATAGCAAACAGTTGCTTCATTTACCTGATGAAGTCCAATATTCACTCTTTTTCAAGTTTTATTTTTTGTCTCCACCAACTCCTGAAGGACATATCCGGCAGCTAAATGTTCCACTGTGTTCACCAGCTACTCATCAAAATGATCTGAGTGCTGTTTGGTACTGTGCAGGTAGCATTTGATTCTTTTTATAGGTTCTTTTTTGGTGAAAACAGTTGCCTACTACACCTGAAAAAAAGGCTGATGAGAGCAGTGAGACTGAACCAAAATGGCAAAGTTGTGGACCATAAACCAAAACAATAAGCTAATGGAGGTTAAAATGCTTCATAGAAGTAAGAGGAACTTCAGAGTCAACTGAAATCAGCATCAGATCTGAAACATCCAGTATCGATTGGGCTTCAGAGAAGGAGTGGATGAACTGCGAGGAAGTAAGAACAATCTTTTGTGGTGGAAAAGATCCTTACTTGAACTGGTGGCATTCTGTAGTCTGGGATAGTGAACTGCCTGGCATCGGTGGCTAGCTGTCTGTAGTCGAGCAGTGGCGGGTGCCTGTAGTCCAACGTGGGCGGCTGCCGATAGTCCGCCACAGGTGGGTGCCGGTAGTCCACCGGCGGCTGTCGGTAATCCGTGAACGGCGGCTGTCGGATGTCTGGTTTAACATCTTGCCTCGCCTTAACTTCTGATCTGTAACTAACAGACCAATCAGAATGGAGGAAGAACTTCTATGAGGATTTCTATTACCGTCACAGTCATCTCAGCGCTGTGAAGATAATGCTTTCCGAAAAACCACTGGGTCACTCGGTGCTGACAAGAAATGGCTTGTTTTGGTATGCACTGACAACCATTAAACAAGATTTAAATGAGGAAATTAAACAGTTCTTCCTCACACATCACATAAAATGTTTATAATAAAAACAAGTTCTCTCAGAGGCCACTGATGCTGACTACAAAGAGACTTGTAAACTGTGTAAAGCAGAGGGAAAAGGCAATGACACTGTGGATTTTGGACCCCCGTAGTTCTTGGTAAAATATTCAACAGATCTCTCTATAAAGAAGCAATTTATGTAAATAATTTAGCGGTCCATAAGAGTTAAGTGATGTTATACAACAAACTGCGGAGAGAGAAAGCGAGGGTGAGGGATGAGGAGACAAGATAGTGAGAAAGAAAAAGACAATGTTAGTGAGAGAAAACGACAGGAGGAGGAGGAAACTGTAACAAGAGATGAAGAGAATGAAAATGTGAAAGAAAGGTAGAGAGAATGGGGAGGGAGGGATGAAAGTGTCTGACTCACTCATACCTGTATTCTCAGAGGAACAGTGTTTTGCCCCAGAGAGAGATAGAGGGCTAGTCTATAAAAATGCTTCACTGCATCAGCAAATCAAGACAGCTGCAAATCTGACACTATAACACACAGCACGAGGATGAAACAGGTTTCATTAGAGCTGTTTGCTACTTTGACACGAGCTTGTCAGGTTCTGCAACCTTGCAGCCCCGTAAACTGTGTCTTACCTGCTCTCGTGGGTGTAGGTTTGAGGCGGAGGGACGGGCAGCTGGGTCACGGGGCTATGGTGGGGCACGGGGTTGGGTTGGCTGACGGGGGGGTTGGGTTCTGTCACTGGTGGGTTGGGCTGGGAGGCTGCGATGTTGGGCTGGGTCTTAGGGCTGTGCTGCTGGGCCATGGGGCTCTGCTTCTCTGAGCTGGGGGCTGATGGGGGATTGCTGATCTCTGCAATTCAGGGAAAAAGGGAAGGGTATGAGAAAAAAAATCACTTCACAGCAAGGACTTTTAACCCGTATTTAACCAGGTAAAGATGTTTTTTAAAGCTTAAATCTGCATTAACATTCACTAATGTTCACTCTTTTTTTTAGAGCTTTAAGGCCACTAACTCCTGAGGGAAGTATGTGGTTCTTAAGCTGCTGAATGCTCCATTATGTTCACCAGCTAGTCCCTAACTTTGTCTGCTGTTTGATGCTGGGCAGGTTGCTTACAGTGTTTTTTTTTTTCTGCTACTGCTGAGTGCTGCAAGACTGGATCAGAACAGTAAATTTGTGAGCTGTAAAACCAAAACAATGAGCTTAAAGATGCAAGCACAGGGTCTAAGTAATAAGTCTCTGTGGGTTCTTCACTCCTTTCACACCACACATCTGATCATTTGGAGGAGTTTTCCTGTACGCAAACAAAACTCAAGTTAGCCTTAGTATTTCTCACCAATCCTCCAAGTCTAACAAATGCAGTTGCCCCCACAAAAAACATCTGCAAATCAATCCTGCAGTGTTTACATCCACGTTTGCTTGTTAGCAGTCCTCTTGCATTACCACCAACAATCTGTTGATCAGAGTAACAGCGTGAAACTTGCAGCACCATGTGAATCGAGCTGCCCACCTGCACAATACAAACAAAATGGGGACCCATTCATAGAGGAACTGCTGCACTAGTACTAATAGTTGTAAAATGTCCATGTAGTACCTTTAGTGTAGCTCTAAACATCAAGGTTATAAATGTCAATGAATGGCAAAGCATGCAGCAGAAAAAAGTAGCTAAAGAGGCAAACCAGCCATCATTGTCACTTATTCAAATAAATATAGTGGGTGTTTTGTCCATATTGTGAACTATACTGCAGATCATTTCTCTCGTCTTAGAGAGTAGAGATGTGGCCATGGGTGCAGCATACAAGCAGAATCACTAGGGAAACTGAAATCACACACATTTTTTTACAAACATAATCATTTTGTATTCTGTGTGATTGTAGCTATAAGAGATTAGCAGTTCTGTTCAGTGTTCAAATGTTATGGAAACAGATTGTTGATTTGGTGAGGAGAAGTTGCAGACCAAAGGTAAACAACTCATGAATATGACAAGTGACAGTTAATCTAAAAAGAATCACATTTTGCAAAACTCATATTACAATTCAATTACTCATAATCATAAATCATTGTCTACTCAAAGTATTGCAGTTTCAAATCCTTGTCTGTGATGTCCATGTGCTGTGTGTGTGTGTGTGTGTGTGTGTGTGTCCACGTGTTCTCTCACCTTCCTGTGGTATGATCCTCAGGGTGACACTGAGGCCTGCATCCTTGATCAACTTAACGATGTCGGCGTGGGGCATGTTAACGATGGACTGACTGTTCACCGCCAGTATCCTGTCTCCCACCTTCAGCTTTCCGCAGCGGTCGGCCGGGCTGCCCTCGATGATGCGGCCGATTTTATGGGGCACAGCTGTTGGAGGAAACAAACGCAACACGCTGCAGGTAAAGACGCGCTCGCCAGCAGATTGGAGGATTACGCCTGTGTGTGCTCGCACAGCCCTCACTGACTGACTGAATATGTCTCTGTCTCTCTCATTTTGCTATTCACCCCAGGCTTACGTAAGGCATCCAGGTTTTTTCCATGTGTGTGGGCGATGCACTGATGCTCACAGCAGCATACCAGAAATGTGTGTGACTGACGTATCGTGGGAGGGCATGTATAATTGAGGAGATAGAATGAGAGGTGCTTCACTTTTTATTGAGCCATGACCTCTTCTTATACTTAAGTCTGCCACTTATCTCTACACTATGTAAAGGTTATCTGTTAGTTTACATGTGTCTAAGAGGTTTCACATGAGGTTTGACACTTAAAGCAGTAGAGAGCAGAGTAAAGAGGATGACTGATGATGCAAAAGCATCTACTTGACTCTACAAACCACCACTAAAACAATCACTGGACTCACTGTTGGTGGTGGCTGCTTCAGGCCGGTTGAGCGAGCTGATGATGACGAAGCCGAAGCCTTCGCTCTCCTTTCGATTGATGATGACATCGCTGGGTTGAGTGTTGGGGGTCGACGTCCCGTCTGAAGTGCCCGCGTTGCCCATGCAGGCGTTGGGTGCCTGGGAGGCGCTGGTGCTGTTGCCATATGTGAAGTCGCTGCGTGGGGAGCTGTGCTGCGTGGAGACGGAGCCTGGGCTGCGGCCGTTCTCCGGGCAGGACTCAACTGTAAGGGGGGAGGTAGAGAGCTGAGATGTGCGTCTATTGATTGACAGTGGCGTTAGAAGTACTCAGATCTTTTAGGGAGAGTATGAAAATTATCGTGGGGAGAGAGGTTGGAAATTTTTAAAAACTTTTTAGGCAGACAAATGGCCCCTGTGACGTAGCATTTTATTGTTGTACCTGGTTGTGAATTAGCTAGTTGAGCTATGAAGATATGAAATAGAATCTGAAAGTCCTTTTTAACTAACAGATCTGTAAATTTGAGTTCTTATCAGACACCAAAATGGTGCTCAGCGATTTATAAAATTCATATATTCATTTTTTAGACGTTGGAAAGTCATCACAGCAGTAACAATTTTATCTTCAGTCAGAACAACTACGAGGTAAACGCAGAAATACGCAGTGTACATTTGTTTTCTCTAATCTCCACTGAGGAATGTTATACAATTTTACTCTTTAGCTTCAAACTATTATTTAAATAAAACCATCTGAGACATTTAAAGGGGAAAATGCATTTGGTGGAGTTTCTAACAGATAATCACAGACAACTGAAACAGAAGTGCTTGTGTAAATGCACTTAGTTATTTTCCATCCATCTACACAAATTTAATTGATGACAAAAACATTTTAGGAGATCAAATTCAGCCACAATATCTTCTATAAATCATGATAATTTAAGTTTCTCTCTGTGTTGTTTTTGAGCTAAAAACGAGCCACTGTGATACATGATTACGTTGGCGGAATCCAAAGCTGATTTTAAACGTGCAAAAACAAATAATTTTACAGACAAGATTACTTTTTCCCTCCTACCCCCTAAAATTGGACAAACTGGAGCTAAATCTCATCCTAGTGAAGAATCAAAAAGCAAACACAACGCAGCAGTGTAAAAGAGAAAAAGCAAAGAATCAGTGACATCGTGGTGGAGACACATCATTAAAATGCAGCATGGTGTCAATCCAGAGAGAGTGAACGCGGTGTCTTGCACCTCCAGCTTTTTTGTGCGTATGCATTCTGGCATACTGAGCCATGAAACCCGATGCTGCTGTTTTGATAGCTCGCCGAGAAGCAGCGCTGTGGTTTTCAGTCAGGAATTTAAGCTGTGGCTTCAGTTTACTGAAATGTAGTTACAGCGAGATTTGTCGCTGTAAGAAGGTTCATACCCACATGCAGTATTTCTTTACACACCCGAGTGCACAAATAGTTATTTTATGAGGGGAGGAAATTGTCAAAAAAAAAGAAAAAAGAAAAAAGAAAAAAAGAATGTGAATGAATTGTGAAATGTGGGGCATTGGGTGCAGGCAGAAGTATGAACTAAGAGCAGAGAGCAGAGTCTGACACCTCACAAAGTGCCAGTGGGAGTCAGACAATTAGGATGGAAGTAAGGCCACAGAAGAGGCCAGGCATGAGCCAGACAGTAGCCTTTGGTAAGAAGAAATTGACAGAGAGGGCGGAATAAAGTGGGAAGAAGTGGATTGGTGAGAACAGTGTGTGCACGTGTGTGTATGTGTGTAGGCAGGTGGTAATAATGAGAACAAAGTAGGCCGGAGTTCACAGGAGGAAGTGCCATCCGAGTCTCAAGGCTCAAAGGCGAATAGGCTTCAAGAAAGACCAGAGAGCACCAGTGTGAGTAAGAGCAAGAGCTAATGTGTATTTTTAGGAAGGCTTCGGTGTAATTACTCAGAGATTAGTGCTTCAGTTTTACGACTGATTAAATCCTGTTTCCTGAATCATTACAGGACGAGAACTGTGGCAGTGAATGGTAGAAATGAGAGGTAAGAAAGGAACAAGATAAGATGACAGAGGAATTCAGTGAAGTAGAGAAGAAAGATGTGAGAAGCCTGCGAGATCAATTCCCCTAATTATCCAGTATATTAAAGCTGTTGTGTCAAGGATAAGGCTTGTGATATTCTGTGTTTTTCTTAAGGTCAACAAATTCCATAAAAAAGACCAAAACCTACAGTGGGTTGTTCCATCTGTCTGTGGCGCTCAGCCCCCAAACCATTTGTTCCTACTGAAGACGTAAACTTTCAAAAAGAGCTCACAAATGTAAACATTTTGTTTTAAAAGGCTCCATAATTTCCTAAAAGAGCTGGGCACTGTAGTCTTTGCTGTTACATAAACAGGAGTAACAAGTGTATCTTTTAGGGACTAATTTACAGCAGCAGGATAGTTTATGTGCGTCTGAGCTACAGTGCCCACGTTCATCATTGTGACGGAAGATGTCACACAGTTGAAGCAGTGTGGCTCATTGATGTGTTTTAAACGGTTTCTGGATGACAGTGGAGCTCTATGGCACAGCAGATTAAGCTACAGTACATCAGGCTCGGGCAGCGCACACAGGACTTGCTTGTACGATCAATTCAGTGTTTGTTTGGGTCTTTCCGTTGAATTTGTGGAGAATAAGAAAAGTATATATCACCAGTGTTATCCTTTAAAACACAGCATATCAGAAAGCTGCTATTTATTGGTCAATGGGGTGCCCAGGTGGCCTAGTAGTTAGGATGCTACCATGTAATCGTAACCTGAACTAAAGCTGTAATCGAGGATACTTGGTCACTAATAGCATGTCATCACCCGTACTCTCTTTTCCCCGCGTTTCCTGCCTATCTAAACTATCTACCATCAATAAAAGCTAAAAAACAATTTTCTGCTTCTGTTTTTTTCTGCAAAAAAATAATAATGTAAAGAAGAAAAGAGAAAATAGAAAGGAATTAATAAAGGATTGATATACCTAATTATAAATATACAGGCAAAGTCATAAACAGCAAATAATTACAATTATATGTTATATGTACTTACATCAATTAATTTTGTGATTATCAACCAATTAATTGACAAATTTTTCCAACATTTAAGATTAAATGATAATGACAAACATGACAAACAACACCATTCATGCGCTCACCTCCTGCCTGCACCCTCCTCCTGATGACCAGATTGACCTGGCCGTTACGAGCCGCCCCGTGCATCAGGTCGATGACGTATCTGTGTGGCTTCCCCACCACTGGGATCCCGTCCACGAACAGCAGCTCGTCACCGGGCCGTAAGCGTCCGTCTAGGTCTGCCGGACTCTTCTCGATGATCGCCCCAATCAGGATCTATTATCAAACGTAGACCGTTATAAAGAGGAAGTAGGGGTCCAGTGTGTTTGGACGCTGGACTAGAGTGTTTGAGTGTCATATGCAGTGGGTGTTAAAGTGGTTGTTATAGGGATAAATAACCAGCTAAATAGCATGATTGGAATATATTGCTTTGTTACTTTAACAGACAGCAAAAGACACCAAAGCAGCCAAAGCCATCATTCTCTCAGGGGTCAAAGGTCAAAGGTTAGGTGTACACAGTGTGTGTGTAGTGGGTTAGAGAGGAGAAAATGACAGGGTTCCACGCCCATCGCCATACGAGCCTTCTCACGCGTCTCCGGACTCACAGGCTGCCCGGCCTCGTCCCCGCCCAGCACCCGGAACCCGAACCCAGACTTCTGTCTGCGCAGATGGACCTCGATGTCCTGGTACTCCGCTCCTGAAGCGATATGACCACAGACAGCTATTAAAACCAGTGTTCAGAGCTTAAGAACAGTTTGTCCCTGCAGAGGTTAGATTTTTACCTGAGGAGTCCGCAGGAAAAACAGTCCTTGGTTGGCCGGGTTCTAGATGAAAAATAAATAAATAAAAAATGCAGGAAGCACCCATAAACAATAACAGATGCACAAATATTGTTCATACACAGACACTCACAAATGCACACACAAACAGAGAGCACAACAGAAAACACACAAGCTCCCACAAAGGCTTGAACAAGGCAGAAAGGCCCTGTCTCAGCATTAATGTCACAGCAGAATTTCAGCATCATCCATAAAAGTCAGGAAGTGCTTACAGCGTGTAATATACCCGTCCCTTATTTACAGTGTGAGGTGGGATGCAAGCACTGATCTGCAATCAGGGACTTCACGCAACAACTTGATCTGCAAAGTAGTGAAATGAACTCAACCGCAGACAAGTGGCTGTGAATGAAAAATTGATTCCAATTGTAACTGTTTTAATCACACTGAGCGCTCTGCTGGGACTCAGCAGGAATGCTGGGAGAAAAGATTTCACGGCTACAGACAAGAGGAGTGACGCAGCTGTTACCACAGAAACCACATACAGTACTTCCTATAGAGATTTGGCTGGTTTCACTGGTAAATACAGTAAATACATGGTGAATACATGATGCTAACCATGCAAATAATTTACACAAATGAAGTCTGACTGAAAAGAAACAAAATAAAAGTAATTTTTAGATGTATTCTTATAAAGACAAAAATAACCTCACTTCAAGGCTCTGAGCTCTCAGTCATATCACATGATCCTAACCACCAGATGTAGTTTGCTAATTTGTCAAGGTTTGTAATTTCAGATTTTTCTGAACACTTAAAAGATGTTTAGCTCATGTTAGCTAAAAAAAACCCAGTGCAAATCTGAATGTGTGACAGGTGTTTCAGATGGAAGCACAGCTTGCATAGAAAACTCCAGCACACTATCTCATGTATTGCTTGTATATCAGTTTACAATGTTTCAGTTTACTCAACAATATATCAGATATATGGGCAGACACAACAGCTGCTCCATATATAAACATACTCATTACTTAAATTCTTCAGTCAGAGGATTAAATAATTAGAAGATAACAAAGGTAAATGAGGGCAAATCTGCCATGATTTTAAAAAAGTTGAATTTTTTAAAAATTCTACTGTTTTCAAATAACAAGCATGAACAACAAATTACTTTGCTGCCCCATCACATTGTTGACACTATATGAACAGACTGACTTGATACAGTTATCAGCTCCCTCGTGTACCCTTGTCAGCACCATTTAAAGGGTCAGTTTGCCCAAATGAGAAAACAACAGACACAAAGTATTTGTGTATTTTCTCACTTAACCTCTAGTGGTATCTAACCATGCAGATTGGGTTTTATTTGCTCAGGATTTGAGATACATGTCCCAAAAACTGTTTGTGGTGCTTGCTTTATAAAAAAAAGCTTAAAATAGCAACAAACCAGGAACACATCTCTCCAGAAACAGTGTCTCTGTTTCTCTGAATAATCAAAAGAATCGCCATGTGATCTTCTTGAGTTCTAACATGGACTTTAGCGGGTGAAAATGAGAAAATATGTTTTAGAACTTAGCTGACCTGACCCCTTTAACCCGGCATGTTTACATAAATGTTTATAATTAATCTAATAAGGGTAAAAAAAAGAGAAAAGATTAAACAACATCAGCAGAGATTTCTCACACCAGGAGGCCTGTAGCCTGAGGCTGTGACGCTGCATAAGAAGGTCACACCCTACTTCACCCACACCAGCGAGAAGGACAAATGGAGCATTCCTAAACTCTGCTCGTGCCTGTTCCCTGCTGAGCCTCACCAGACCTGACCTCTGACCTTTACTGAAAGAGAGGCAACGGTGAATGCTACACTGATCATGTCCACCGCTGAGGAGGAGAGAGAGACAGAAAGACAAAGTGGTTTGATAGGAAGACTTTCTGACAGCCACGTCCTCTTGAATAACAGGTGCCTTACATAAGAATGAACAACAGTCAAAACAGTGAAAATTCTACAATCTCATGTGAGCAATGGCCACCAAGAAGAAACCAGAGGAAACTGACAAGATACTACTACTTGTGTTGACGCACTTTACACACATAACAGATACACATACACTCATATTTTTAATAATATCTACAGCAGTAAAAAGATCAGCTCCTGTGTGGAGTGTTTATTCAGGAACGTATCTCTGTTTATGATGGGAGCTGGCTGAATGTCAATGTCTGGATGTAAAGGTCCTTCCAGTCAATGATGAGACTGTTAGTTGATATGGAGTTTGGTTTGTGTGTGTGTGTGTGTGTGTGTGTATTGATTTGTGTAAGAATTTAATAAACAAAGATCAAATTAGATAACAGGAGGATAAATAGCTGCAAATGCTAATGTGGGAATATATCCGCAAAGCCTCTGATGATTATTTAAAGCTGAGGTATTTGTGCTGAGAATTCAGCCTCAGATCTTTCTGTTTGATAGAAAGAGGTCAGCTCATTTCAATAAGACTTTTAAGTTTTCTGTGGAAGAGCAAAAGTGAACAATAACACTCCTTTGTGTGTTGTTTGTGTGAGAAAGAGAAGGAGTGATGAATCTTCACTGCACCACCTTCCAGTGAGGAGCCTATCCTGCTTCAGAGTGTTTCTCTTTTTTTTCCCACAGCACTACACCTGCAGTATGGGCTCTGGTACTTACGCCTACTCTCATAGATAGCTCTGGACTTCTCATAAAGGTCATAGGGGTCTGGTTTAGCCAAGGCCAAGGCCTCGGAGGCTGAGTCTGGGACCGAGGCCCTGTGGAGATGGTGTGTTGGGAAGGGGGCGCTGTGGGGGATAACAGGGGCCGACAGGCTGGTCTGAGCGGGGCTGCTCTGGCCTTGCTGGGATTCCCACTGCTCCAGCACCTGCAAAGCACAGCGGCATCAGGGGTCAATATTTCCCTTCCAGCTTTCCCACTCCTGATGCTCGGCTTTAGCTTGGTAACCATGATGACAAACATGAAGTAGAGTTTGCTTTAATGAGTTTTGACCGTTTACTAAGCCCCGCCACCCTCTGTCACTGTTGCTACACCTGTCAAGCTTTCTGTTCTCACACAGCTCAGTGTTTAGGGATACCACAAATTCATGTTTAAGTTTTGAAACAACAAGTTCATAATTTCAGACGGGAGTAGACAGAAGCTTCTCATTTACAGCCAGAAACCACAGGTTTTGTAAGATGAAAAGCTAGCTGAAGTTTAAGCTAAAAATCTGTTAGCTAGTCAGTTGAATACTCAGCTGACTTTTGAATGTTTCCAGTGGATATATTTAAAAATGAAAAGCCTGTAAAAGGTAAAACACTGAAGCTCCCCTGCAGCTAATGATCCATTAAAGACAGAAATAAAGGAGAAGCATTGTTTTTGTATTTCACAATAGAGCTAGTTAGTCCTAGTAGTATAGTACAGCATTCTTCGTAATCGGTTATTCTGACTCTGTCCCTGGCTGGTTTGAAATCTTAGGATATAAAAATACATGTAGACAAGCAACACAGTGGATTGTAGAAGATTTTAGCTTTGATGTTGGTATTTTCTTAAAAGCAGAGTTCACTTTTACAATGAAAAAGGATTAAAGGATAAGCTGCAATCAGTGAGTTTGGCAAGTGTAACACTATCTACCTAATGCTAACACAAGTTTGGCTGGAGTATAAACTTCCCCAGATCAAATTAAGAGCAGGACAGAGCTGCTATTTTTACTCTAAACTCTAATACACTAGGAATTTTCTTATGTATCTGTGCTGTAACTCCATATTGTAGCATAGTTAGCTGATGACATGTCTTGCCTTTGAAACAACACTAACGCAGCTTATGTTAAAGCAGATACTTAAATCTTTTGCTCTTGTATTTTCAGTTTTAAAAAGTATGTAAAAATACGACACCACCCTCTGAACTCTTTAGATACAGAGCATCACTCTAATGTTGCAGCATGTGGAGAAATCCAAAACTTGACAGGCCTGTTATGCCTAGTTACGGTTGCTAAGCTATGATTGGACAATCGCTGTCTGGCACAGGGTTTAGTGAACGGTCAAATTCAAGCTAGACAGACGGGAAGTCAGACAGTTAGTGAGGTTGTTAGTAGTTGAAGCTAGTCAAACAGTTACAGCCTTTACTTGTCAAGGATGCGTGTATGACGAGGAAAACATATAGAAGGATGTGATTAATAGATAAATGTGGCACTGTTTTGGAGGGGAGTTTCAGATAATAGCAAATCTGATATCTTAATATTATGAAAAGATGTTTGTTGTCAAATTATCCTAATCCAAAATGGCCAGTACACAGGCTACTCTGTTTCTGTAAGGTGATATATTGTATATCACACCTAATTTGCATAAGTTGCTTACAAAAACACATTTGGAAATGTGCTGTCAAAAGTGTTTGAGGTGACAATGTCAGTTTTGACAACACCAGTCACTCAGAGTGTCAGCCTTGATGTGCTGGATAAGCTGGGCCGCTTGAGTCACGGCACGACACTAAGCAGATAGCCAAGATGACATGTTGACATGTCAGCAACTGTGAGAGACGGATCCGGCGGGGGACGGGGACGATAAGCTTTCTGAAACAGACACGGTAAGGGTGGCTGCATATGGCGTGCTTTAATATTGAGAATTGCGGGGCATCTGGTTCAAGATGTACAGAGAATATATATCAGCTTCATAAAAGCTCCGGGACAGAATCAAAAGTGTTCCCACTCTTTATGGTTCCAGCAGTGTCTGCCATTGATGTGAAGCACGTCTGCGCAGGGCAGGCTGCTGAGACCAGAGACCTTGTTGAGGCTGGGATTAGACTACTGCATCCTGGTCTCTCTTTCACTCTCTCTTTGTCTCTTTTTGTCTGTTTGATTAAGACTGTTGGAGCAAGAACACTCTGGCTATAATCTAGTTGGACAGACAGAGAGAGAACACCGCAGGCAGGTCGCCTTTTAAAGACTGAATAAAAACACCTGCACATGCTCCAACATTAAGAAGGTGTTACCTGCAGTATCGGCTGGATTTGACAGACAAATCTCGATTAGCTCATTTGCAAACGAAACCTTCGGGAGCTGCAGGCTGAGCCTTTGCTCCGCTGCAGGTCGATATGACAATTAGGCGATTCCCCCGTTCTTCCCTTATTAGTCAGATTCCTCCATATTTCATTCTCAGAGCTGTGGAAGTCTTCCTGTAACAAATGATACCCAATTAAACTGGGGCTGAACTCTGGTGCGTGTGGAGGGGTTTGCCAGCTGGGGGAGAGGGGCAGGGTGGGGCGGGGCAGCGTATAAATGAACACTGGGGGGGGGGGGGTAAAAAGAGAGAGAGAGAGATGGTGAACAGACAAGACGAGAGAGAGCGAGGCTCTGGATGCCGTCTGCTGCTTTGTGACGTTCAAAGCTTTTTCCTCCGAGGCTCAGAATTACAAGTATTTTGAGTGAGATGGAGGAGATTGATTAAATCGAGAGGGAAAAGAAATGATGAGCAATATGGGGGTCGGGGTGGGGGGGGGTTTAAGAGGACAAGTGTCTTAAAAGCTTGACAGCGGAGTTGGTTGTCGGTTGTGATCTGGAATGGGGACAACACAGGCTGAGGTCAGGGGCTGGTCAGAGAAGCGCTGGGCGGACGTCCAGGCATGAAATGGATTACACACATAGTCGCGCAAAGAGAAACAAAGAAAAATGGGCAGAAACACTCGTGTGCCGGCAAGTGAGTGTGACAAATGCACATAATAACAAAGTGAATCTGATCTAAAAGGATGTTTGGTAGACAGAGTTGTTAGTGGGCCTAGAGACAGCATGATAGTATAGCAGCATATTTATAGTGGCAGTGGAGGCAGGGGAAGAAGCTGCAAGTTTACAGAGATGCCACAAGAGGGGCGTTTGCTTTAATGTGATTAAAGGAAATAAAGGCAAGATGAAAGAGAAATGACCAGGGGTATGAAAAAAAAAACGCTTTTAAAATGTTATGATACGAAGATGAAACAGTTATGGAAACACATCTGTGTCACGCAAAAACACTCTGATTACAGACAGATAGCAGCACTGTAGCTGTAGAATAATTCAAACGCCCTGAGTGTGGATAACCCTGATGGCACTGAGTCAGGCTGTGAATCAAGTCTGACTAGCAGGATCAAGAGTCTAGTGGTGTTATGAGTGGGCTACTTGACCTTTTTGTCATCTCATAACAATAAAGAAGGGCCAGATATCAAGGGCTAGTTGTTGTAGCAGCCAAGGACATATGGTGAATCATCAGTAGAGTTAGTATGACAAAGGAGGGACAGAGGAGCCATTTCTAGATCTTAGAAAGTATGATGGGAAACAAAGAGTAAAAAAACAATATCAGAGTCATTCCTATTAGCACATAGAGTCTAATCTATATCAATGATTAAAAAGCAGAAATGGGGACAGTCCCGATTTTGGAGGCTGATGCATGTTACCTGCTTAGGGGTCTTCCAGGGTGAATAGTGACCTGCAATGTCGAGAGAACAAAATATGCTTTAGACTGAAAAAGATGGCAGAAACAGATCATGAAATGTGAGGTTTAATTTTAGCTCTGAGGGAGCCAATTCCAAGGGATTTTTGAGGATAACAAAATGAAGAAAAAAAAAAACATTATCAACTGAATTACAGATAAACCAATTGAAAATAAGAACAGTGTTTGTGAATGGCAGAAAGGATAAATAAAATGACTCACTCAAACAGGATGAAAGCAGTAAGAAGAAGATGGTAAATAAATAAAGTATATATGAGGCACAAACTTGATGTGAAGGTAGAGAGGGATTAACATAAGACCTCAGAAAAAGCATTGCTGAAAAGCATGTTCTAATATGAGGCATCTTCATATTGAAATAGTGGATGTGATAAAAAATGATGGATAATGATCAACAGGCTGCAAAAAGAAAATAAACATGGTTTTAAAAGCAGCGATGGATTCATCTTTTCCAATAGTGATGAGGATTTTTTTTTTTAATGACTGTGTAAATTTATATTCCAACAAAATTTAAGTGTTCGAAAAAAAATTACCATCAATTAAGAAAAAGGGATTCAAATGAAAATATGATGTTAAACCTGTATTAACTGATGTTTTTAGCCACTCTGGGGGCAGTGGAAACGAGGTGAAAACACAACATTGACAAACAGTGGCTTATTTACACATCTACCAGATATGTAGCAGAATTAGCTTTCGTGTGGAGCTGTGTTCGTGGCCACCTGATGAATGTAAGTCCAATATTTTGCTTTTTCTGCTAAATGCTCCACTACATTCACCAGCAAGGTGCTAGCTTTGTCTGTGTGCTGTTTGGTGCTAAGCAGGTAGCATACTCTTGGACTATCTGAGGTTTATTGTTGGAAACAGCTGGAGGGTGACTGAACCAAAACAGTAAAAGTACGAGCTACAAAATCAAAACAATGAGCCAAAAAAGACTAAAATGCTTTGTAAAGCTGAGGGCAACTGCAGAGTTGAATGATAATTCTCTGTATATCCATCACTTTGAATGTATCATAGATCCATCAGCTACAGTGGAAAGACAGTGGGATTTGTGAATGCTCACTTTCATTTAAGTGGCCTCAGGATGACTGTGCCTCACAATAAAGTGGTTTCAGTTTGTAATGCACTGCACCAAGGTAAAGGGCACATGTTTTCCTTTGACTCTCCCCATTCATTTTGCTGTGACCTTTAAAAAGGTATGCCACATGTTTCTGCTGTTTACAACATTGTTCAGCCACAACATCCAGAAATCTATCTTGGATGATTTAAGAAAACAATCAGTAAAAAGCACGACAGTATCAGCTGACATCAGTGCGTGCCCGCGCGCGCACACACACAGACACACAGTAATGAAATATATGCTACAGCACTATTTCTATAGTCAAATTCACAGGAGCATGTGAAATAAAGTGCATGCTCCATCTTCTTGATTCAATTTCTCTCCTTTCTGTCTTTCAAGTGCTGCCACATCTCCCCTCTGGGAAGCTACAAGCATATGCAAATGGAGGGATCAAATTATGGGGTGACTGCTCGAATTATGCGCCAGCCTTCCCAGTCTTGGCCTGGCGAGGTTCCAGTCACACTGTAAAAACATTCGTCTCACTGAGCCACAAGTGAAATGGTGACAACATGGAAATTAACAAAAGCTACACAAAGAAATCCGGGCAATGTTTTTCAGACTGCTAGCTTCTTTCCGTCAGAATAAGCCAAATAACTGTTTTATGGATCAAAACATTTATGACAGCTTATCTAAGACTCAATGCCAGATTTACTTTCAAAACACGGGGGGGGATATTTTATCAGCCCAAAACAAGAAAGAGTATATTGAAAAGTATTATAACAGCAAGGGACAGAGAGGATTTTCTTCCCAAAGAATGTCTATCAACAAAAAGCCAAAATGCCTACATCCGAGCCAGCGTCAAGGACACAGTGAGCAAAAGAGGCAACAACAGAGTAGTCCTCGTAGTGGTTGACAGGACCTGAGCTGAGATGCACAGACAGAAGGGAGGGGCACTACCAGGCATCACTGACCGAGGTGGTCCTCAGGGTAGAGTCACTGTTAACTCAGGCGTACCAAACATTTAGTTGGATGTGGGTGTCACGGTGCCCCATGGCTAAAAGTTGAGAAGGGGCAAGAGACAGAAAGAAAGACTGAGAGAGAGAAAGAGGGTGAAAGGAGCTGTCCATGGTGCTGAAAGCCCTTAGACTGAATGCTAATCAGACTTGTCAGCTCTGCTGCACAGTTACACGAACCCTGTGGTGTCCAACTTGCACTTAGGTTCTAAGCTAACGGGTGAAACTTTCTACTGTAAATGTAATGTCTTTTCTGAAACATACAAGACCAGTATAACATAATTAAAGGGGGAAGAATATCTCACTTAAAATATCACTTATCACTCTCCATGATGAGGGCACTGACGTTCATAAATCCATAATGCGTGATTGTGCACACTGAGATTGGTTGCAGTCTCGTCTCGTTTTCAGTTTCTGCCCCAAAACTCCCAATTAAAGTTTTCTGAACTGGGAAATGTTACCAGAGAGAGGCTTTCTGCTCCAAGGATGCCGAGTCCTCTATGTTCCCTGGCAATAATGGTGCTGTTGTGATCAGCCTCTGAACTCCGGCGACCCACACAGGCTTTGCAACGTGACAACTGGGGAAAAAGGTTCATGTGGGCTGGTTGTGATTCAGATGTCTGGAAAATTCCCAGAAGTAGAAGACTGACGGTGAAAGATGGTGGCGTGTCATTTAACTTGTGGGAATATCATAATTTACTATAAATTTATATGCTTCTCTGCTGTGCTGCTTGCCCATTTCAGATGCACACAGCCACATCAAAATGGAGAGAACTCAGTTAATCAGCTTTTACTTTCACCTGTGAAGGTCACACATATTTCTGCTGTAGCACAAAAACAAGCGGCTGTCCACAGCAGGAAACATCTGCTGTACATTTTAATGGACAACAGGCTGACTTGTGACAATGATCACAAAGAATATCAGCTGTGTAAAGTGGACAACTGCCTCACAGGTACCCTTAAAGCCCCAGGTTCACAGTATGTGAGTGAACTTTGGTCATTTTTATTAATTGTAATTATTTATAACACTGAAGTTCAACATCAGCTTAAGTGGGCCCTGCACTATTCGTTCTGCCCATATCTTTGTAGATGGACCCTGTGGGAAGGCAATAAGGTCCTGCAACAGCATTTCATAAAAGTGCAGTTTGATTTTTGTGCACAAAATACAAACTCTTGTTCATAGAAGACAAAGACATAATATACATGGATTCTGGGGGGCTCCATACAAAAACACTTACACACAATGTGAACACCAGACAACAGACAGGTGACTTCCTGCGTTCGAGCTAATGCATAAGGGTTACATTAGCTGTAAAAATGTCTATGGTTACCCAAGTTTTTAAGAGTCAAATGTGACCATGTCTTAGCAAAAGGTAAATAAAACAGAACATCCACACTGGGGAAAAGAAAAAGCAAACACTAACAGATAAAACTAACAAAAGTGCACACACATCCAACCATTTGACACACATGAGGCTACATTTGTTCACCCACACAAGAACACAAATCTCTTTAATTTCACAATGAGAGGCTAACAGTAGCCCTTCAATTATTTAAATGAGGCTTTGATAACACTAGAATTGATGGCAGCGTGCATGAATCTCTCAGCCCTTTATGAATATGTATCTCCATCTCTTGAGGGAGGGTTGGCAGCTTCACATAACATCCACGGCAGAAAACGGATTCTATCCACTTCTATTCAAATGCCCGTACCATGTTCGCCCGATGTTCTCGAAAACCAGCCTCATTGTAGCTGTGTGCAAGACAAATTGTTTGCGAGGCACACGGTTCAATATGCATGATATTAAAGCTCAAAACAGCATAATTTATTTAACCATGCTCATACAGTCGCTGGGTAACCACTCCACCCCATTAAAACCCAAATAGGAGCGCTTGATTTGTTTAAGAGGCAACCAAGGTTAGTAATTCTACTCCTCCCACACACAGGGATGAGATGGGAGTCCAACGTTTGCTTGTGTGATCTAATTGTGACGGCAATAAGGCTTAACACCATCAGCTTTGCTTAACCCCTTCCAGTTCTGCTACAATCTGATCTCAGCGTCTTGCCCTTCATGCACAGGCCCTTGGCTGTCTTCCTAGGGGGCTGACAGGATGGGATATTGATCCCTGGCCAGCAGCTCCTCCAGGTTTAGAGCTGGTGGGGACAGAACTGTAAGCGCGAACACGGCTGACAGTCTGTGGTCTACTGGGCAGAGAGCCAAACTCATCACTCTCTTGCTCTCTCCTCCCTTTTTCTTTCCCTCTTTTGTTTCCAACTATTCTATCTTGCACATACACATCCAATGAATCACTGTCTAGTTACACACCGATTCCCTGGGAGGCTGGGGGAGGCTCAGTGAATCAAACCCTCCTTCTTTGTCTTTCTCTGCAAAGCAGACCTTAACCTGAGAGTCTGCATGGTTTTTAAAGTGGCTTCTGGCCATCCCTGAGCACATGACCAATCCCAGGTCAAAAGCCAAACTAGACAGCTGATTCATAATGCACAATTTACCCATGATAGTACAAGAAAGGGGAGTTTATGTAAGTGTGCGGAGGCTTGTGTACAGAAGGCTGCCTTGGGATGTGTGCGAATAAGAAGGAGAGGGAAAGTGTGTGCCTGGCTGTCGTGTAGGTGTGCGTACAACCTGTGTGAATCAAACCATGTGGCTCAGCATTTGTGTGAGTGTGTGGGCGGGCGGCGGTGAGGGAGACTGCGGCATGTTAGTGGAAGCTAAATGGGCGAGTGTGCATGTGAACGAGCTGAAAGTCTTTGCAGCTAATTACAGCCTCGCGTCTCTGCTGGTGTGGCAACGAGGACACAGCCTGTTAATGGTCTAGATAGCCACTAATGAGGCTGTCTGCCATGTGCACACACACACACACACATAGATAGACACACATATGCTGGCACACACACACATAGGCACAATAATTACTGGTGATGAGAGATAGAGTGCCCATTTGTTGGGCAAAAATGGCTCAGGAGTCAAACTTGAATTTAAGGGATGGCTAAATATCGTAACTTTATTATGAGCATGGGATTTTCAAGGTGATGCGACTTAACTGACTGGATGGTTTGATCGTAAATGGCTTCATTTTCAGATGGCGAGCTGGCCGTCGTCAACTGGGCTCTAATGTCTCTTGCTCTTTGGGAGTGGTGACACATGCCAAGGTGCACATAAAAATCTAACTATTTCGACGAAAAAGATCCACATCATTACAACGAACATCAAAAGCATAGTCATGTTTTGGGCAGAATAGCCCTTTTGACCACAGCGTTTAGATTTGACTCAACATAAAGCGCTGCCTTTAAAGAAATAATACGACATTTTGGAAAATACACTAATTAGTTTTCTTTCATTAAACGGTCACATGAAAATATATCTTGTTTAATACATTCAAAAACAACTTTGATGTTGATGTGTCTGTTGGCTGGAGAAACAGTCACTCAACCATAGCTTTGTAGGCAGGATGAAGAATGGAAGAGTCATCTTCCAACACAGCAAAGAGACAAGCTACCTAGTAGCTAGCTACATTCATTATAAATAGCAATGTACAGCTGTACAAGTTTATATAAGCTGACTCACAGATGTAACATCTCTTAAATTAACATATTTCCTCGATTCGTTAACTATTAAACACTACTGGCAACAGCTGCAATATCTTTCATGTGGACTTTAAATGATGTGGGGGACAAATATGTCGCTAACAACTGATGAAAGTTAGGACAAAACAAAACAAAATAATCCTGACTACCAACCAGAAATTGGCAAAAAAGTAACAGAATGTCAAGGTCAACGAATGTAATTGAAACAATATGGTAATTCATTCAAATTATCAGGTTAGGTGTACAGAGCTGAAATAATTACTTAATTAAATCCAGTAGTTGACTGATTCATAAAAGTCCATTATTATTGTGAGGAAATGCATTTATAGCAAGCGAGAGCTGCACTTTTCAGGTTCACATTTGCCTTTCTCTTTCAATTTACTGAAGAAGATAAATATGTTAGTTTCTGCAGCAGCCTTTCACTTAGCCAACAGCCTTACCCTACAACTAAATCTAAAGGCTCTGCTCTGTTTGAACTGAAGAATCTGCTGCTCTGGTGCAGAATGTAAAAAGCAGTGTCAAGGATGGCAGCAGCTGCCACTCCCCCCCGATTATCTCTTTTGTTAATGATGATGATACCTGTGTCTCAAATGATGAGACACAGACACAGATGAGATTGTGGCAATAACTTATTGATGGTAAAAAGCTATAAGTACTCTCTGTTACAACAACAATAACTTACTGACGCACTCCTTGATTCTTTCCTGTGTCCATGACAATGCCAAGCCAAGAAAGACGAGTCTCACTGAACAGAGACTGCAGCAAGGTGGCTCTCGTTTTTAATTCTAACTCTGTAGTGACATTTTTTCTCTGCTCCTTTTTGTTTCTAAATCACTTCTCAATCACTGTTCTAACTTCTACCTCCCCTGTCTTTTATCTGCATATTGTACATGGACAGATAAAAAGCTGCAGCACTGACAGGGATGGTATGTGCGTGTGTGCTTATGTGTGTGAGAGAAAGACCTGTAATTATTGATGAAGCTCAATCTGTGAACCTTCCTCGCCTCAACCAGTCATTTGTGATCTCCGATGCTGGACATTAGGAGTGTGTTGTCATAGCAACGGCAACATAAAATAGCCATAACAGTATTGCTGCACTGTGGTTGTGGGAGTTTGTGAAATATGTGGGAGTTATGAAGGCGTAGACGCTGTCAATCCCACCTCTACTTGATTATTTGTTTGTATCTGTGTGAGACTGGATGCACAGCAGCGGTAGCTCTGTCCACAGGATGAAGGGAAAGCCATTAAAAAATAAAATTCAGTCATGTAGAAATATGCACACTGGCACTCTTTTAAACTTAGTCAACTTCCGGCGCTTCAGATTGTGTTTTCAGTAAAAGTGATGAGCTGCATGCTCGTCCCTTAACTGGTAAATATTTGTGGAAGAGAGACGAACGTAACGTTGTTTGGTGACAGATATCAGCTGGTTCCCTGTCTCCTTGTTACACTGATCAGTGGCACGAGCCCTTAAATAGAGAAACAGCCAGTTCAATTACATTGTGTGGCCAGTGTCCAGTGGTCCTAAGGAGCAGGCCAAATTGTGGTGTGTTAAGAGGAGGAACATCAGTCCAGCAGTGCTGTGACAGTTTTATTACCAGGGGTAATAGCTTGGCTAAACGCTCAGAGCTGGCCTTTCTGAGCAAGTTGGGTGGGAAAAGAACGTGCAGTGGGTGCTGTGAGTCTGACACAGTTTGCACTTTAATCTGTAAAGTGTTGTATTTCTATTGTTTGCAGCAACAGCATGATGACAACAATTTCCTTGTCCAAATGTCCTGAAATGAAATTGATTTGATGCAGCGATCGATCTTTGTATGACATACATTTTTATAGTAGCTTCACTGACGAAATATGTTCATGTCAAAGCAACTGTACACACACAAACAGGAGGACAAAACAACACAGGTCTAAGTTTATGTGAGCATAGTAACTGCATGACTAGGAACACCCATGACAACACATCCAAACTCTGGTGAAGTAAACAGACCACAAGGATCTCAATGCTCAAATGTATACTGTGGTGAAACTACTGAAACTAACTAAACAGATCCTCATCAAAGAGAAGTGCACTTAAAACATCAAGGTTGATAGCAGCCTGTCACCATGGAGCTAGAAACACTTGAGCCATTCAGGTACTTGCAGGGTGTAGAGCCTCAACTAGCAATTTTTCATTATTAACAATTCAGTCAATTATCTAATTTAAATAGATTGTGCAGTCTGTACATTTTACAAAATACTGACCTCAGTGGCCTAAGGGTGTCATCTCTGTACGCTTGGCTATCTAATAAAGGCACAAAAAAATGAACCAGCGAGTGTCAGTACAAGTAAGGGACAAATACAGGGTTGAAATAACTCACTACTGATGATATTGTGGCACCATTCCCCAGCCTTTTTTGCTTGTTACTCCTTAACACTAACTAATATCTCCTCCAAACCCCTTGTGGTTGAGCTGTATGTCTATAAGTTGCAACCAGTTGAACTGAAGATTGATTTCCTCTTCTCAGAGGGGCCTGAGGGGATAACAATAAACATTTGGTAATAACATCTTACCCACCAGGTTCATCTCACAACCCCCCAAGTTGGGAACCTGTAATTTATACCTGTAAGCACAAAAACAGCATCACAATCCTTTCATTTCTATTTTGGAGTGTGTGGATTGCAAAGACAACCAAACTAACATCACAAGACTTTAACAAAAATAACAGATCATTAGCTTTTCCACATCAAAAACACAGATATGTGGTTTCCTTCTTAGTCCCATTTCTCGTTGTTTATCTCCATCATGAAGAAAGGAATTTAAAAAACAAAAATTACAAAGACTTTATTGTGACTGTTTTTTCCCAGGAGGGTCTGAAGTCTCTGATCTTAATGAGCTTAAAGTCTGACAGTGTTTTCCTGGTTAAATCCACCAAAATACTGTCCAGAGATCTGATGTATAAAACCCCACCCAACCGGGATATTTAGGTGTGCCAAATGCAGTCACGCAATTATAAGAGCAAACTGGGTGGCGCTGTCATTTTATTTCCCACCTCTAGCACCCCACAGCTTGTCATGTCACAGGAAATCAACACAAACAGATGTGACACTGCACCCTGGCGTATTGTTGTGTAGTGGAGCTAAGCCATATCCAGATTTGGAATAATGAGATGAAATATAGCATGTAAATAAGGTTGCCATTCTCTCGACGGGCCAAGAGGCTGATTTTTAGATGGGAGCGTTTGTTTCGACCTTCTGAAGCTCCGCCGCCAGTGAAGAACCGGGACAGATGGCGAGGGCGCTCCACCGTTAGCTTCCTGCGCAGATGGGAGATGGTGTGTTTTTATATTTTTGTGTGTGTGGGGAGCGTGTTGACAGATTGGTGATTTTTGAGATGGTGGCACAGAACTTTTGACCTCTCCCATGCGTGTTTATATGGCAGAAGATATTTCAGAGGTACTGGCTTACAAAATATTTATTTTTCTGTCACTCTGGATTTGAAAAAGTCTACATTTTCTTCTCCTAGAAGCAAATATGTTCACTCAGTTTCTTCCTGTTTGTTGGCTCCCTGCTCACTGACAGAGACATGGGCAGCCTAATAAAGAAATAAATGGCAATAAATCTATTCAGAGGACGCTGCTGACCTTTGTGGGTGAGTCTCAGCGGTGTCTGTGGCACCAGGCAGTTGGCATGATGATTGGTATGTGACATTACACAACACAAAGAGGCAAAATACAGAAGTATAAATTGGTTCCACAAAAAAGCAAAAGTAGCACTGGTTTCCCAAATTATCCCATGAGTTTGTGTGCTAAAGTTCACGTGTCATCACTCAGAGAGTGCCAAGATAAATCAAGGACAGGGTAAACTCAAAGGGGGGAGTCACTTAACAACATTTAACAACACCGTTTCAGAGACAGATCCTATCTGCTTGGTTGATGAAGAGATGCTGTTGCTGTTTCTAGATTTAATTAAAATCTCTAACGTTTTTAATCTTCAATGTCGGTGCTTTGGCTGAGTCATCGCCGGCAGCTGCACTACCTCCACAATTCAACAAGAAGGCAATCTCGGTTTACAGGCAGATCACAGCAGGCTTACGCACAACTTATGTTCTGTCATGTGAGCCGTATACACATTTAGGGAAGGCAGGACAGTGAATCTTTCCTCTTTTTTCTTTCAAAGTCAAAGACATCGGCATTAGAAGAAAGCTGTCTGAAGGTTTCAGCCTTTTTGAAGAAGCAAATTTAGACGTTTCTACTCCCTACAAAACAATATACCGCACACATGCTCAGAGAGCAGAAAACAGTCGGCTACCTGTTGATTCTGCAAATAACAACCCTGTGTGGGACTCACGACACAGTGCAGTACATAATTATGACTTTCAGAGGGCCGCACATTTAGAAAAACACAGGGCAGAAAGCACTTCAGACCCATTTGCTGTACTTTGTATAAAAACTGTGCTCCTTTTGACATGCTTCAATTTTGAGGCTTTTACTCGTGGCTGACAAAGGAAGATAAAACTTCCCACATATATATGAAAATACATAATAATAAAAAAAAAGATATAAAAATGAAAACTTTGAAAATAACTCAGTGCTCCAAAAAGCATGCACTTCAAAGGATATTTGTTGACCACTAGAAGGTATGGCTCATTGTGCAGAGCGGTGAGGTATCTATTTAAGTAAAGTGAAAGAAAGCTGTTTTTCTCACTGAGTAAAGAAAAGACTGGGAAGGGCACTTGAGAGGAGCTGTGCATCAGTCAGCCTTTGTTGAGCACTGCAGAACTGCATAATAGGTTTCTGCGGTCTTTGGACTGGACCACACATACAGACACACTTGGCTTTAACGGCAAAAGATGACATAGATGAATAGGCAGACAGATATGCAGCTAGAGAGACAAATATGAAGTAGACGCAGAGAGATTTAAGCGCTCCTGCTGAGCCAACCATCCTCCACACCACCTCGACCTGCAGCCATTCATTTTTCTTACCTGTTCCACCTCTCTGAACCACCAGGCTGGTCTCAGCTCCAACAGCACACTCCTTGAGCAGCTCCACCACCTGGGTGTGTGTGAATCCCTGAACCGGCTGCTTGTTAATTTCCACGATCAGATCGCCCTCGCACAGGCCCGGGCAGCCCTGAGGCTCCAGGACTTGTTTAACGCGCTGGCCTGTGGCGCTGTCTGCTATGGTGAATCCGAAACCGTCCATTCCCTTCACCATGGTCAGGGTCAGCAGCTCCCCCTGGGTCGCCCCCGACGACGCCATGGAGACGCTGTCGGGGGGTGTGGTGCCCGTTGTTGGGGGCAGGGAGCCGTCTAAGTGGGTGTCACCCGGGTGAGGTTGGAGAAGCTGCTGCTGGGCGTTGACCTGGTCCTGACCGGGGTCTGTGACGAAGCGCGCCGTGCGGGAGAGATAGTCCAGGTAGTTGTCGTAGCCCGTCCTGCCGTTCACCATGATGGGTCGCTGCTCCATGATGCCCAGCGGGGAGATGATGGTGGTGGTGGTGTTGTTATTGGTGTTGCCGGCTTCCTCTGGGTCGTAGGGCAAAGGGTAGCCACGACACAAGACGAGAGTCACGCTTTGGCCGATGGGCACCGACTGAAAGAGCTTAACCACATCTGCATGGGTGGTGCCAAGGACGCACACGTCGTTGATGTAGACGATGACATCACCTGCAGACAAAAGAGTGGACAGAGAGGTGATAGTCAAGTGTAATGGCTGGAAATCTTATAAGTAAGACTATGAAAATGTGCCAAAATATCCTGGTTGGGTGGACACTTTAGAGCTCTTGAGAGTATTTTAGGGATTTAACCAGGAAAACACTGTCAGACTTAAGCTCATAAACCGCAGGAACATGTCTGACCCTCACTGAGTTACAGCTAGTGTTAAGCTAGTGGAACGGCGACTAGCCAAGAGTTGATATCAGGACTGCAGCTTTCTGCAGCTATTCCAATCCTCTGTCAGCTGTGCAGTACATCAGCACTGCCTCTCCCTGGTTTCCCCTTACAGCCATAAACCATTCCTACAGATAAACATTACCACAGATAATGTCTTATCTGCCTTTCAAGTGTAAAATAGTGCAGATGACAAGTGGCTAAAATGTTTGCCTTTCATGGGACAGTGTGCTTTTATTTGCTCGCTGCAGTGTACTGTACTTTAGATAAAACCTAGTCAACAATTAAATGTTCCCACACAAAGGAGCTGCACATCTAGGCTTATCTTTGTCTCAACCAGATTACTAAATATAGTGTTTGTGCTCCACTCTGCAGGCAGGCACCATGCAGGTTTTAAAACACCGAGCAAGTGGGAACACAAGGCACGATCCGCATTAAAGTCTGACAAACAGCATTACCTGGGCTGATAATGAAAACAATTATTTTCTAATTGCAGGCATAATTGTCACGCTCTTTAGAGAGAGAGGGCAGGGAGAGGGTGTGAGTGTGTGTTGCAGAGAGGGAGCGTGAAAAACAAAGATCCGTTGTGATTAATAAGCAAAGTGTGTGCCTTAGTGATTGGCCCTCACCTTGCTAACCACAAGCTCCATCCTGTCCAATTCTCTAAAAACGTGAGCAGGAGACTTTAACAGCACTAATGGCCGGGTCAGTGACACTTTCTCTAAAACAACATGGCAATTCATATTGATTTCCTGGATTGACTGTTGAACTGGAGCCGAGCCACTGACCCCTCCTGAGCGACAGCAGCTGAGGTAAATGGAAGTTAAGATGTCACCGAAATGTTCTCTCTCTCTCTCATTGTAAACTGTGTTGCGGACAAACGTTTTCCAACTTTTAACGCTCCACCGGTATTGACAGAGCGGGGCTCACATCTCGAGGCAGTGTGACGTGAGGGAATTTTTAATTAATCCGGGTAAACGCGCCCGACATTTGCCTTGAGAGCCGGTGTCAGAATCAATAGTTGAGCACACTGGCAGAAAACAAATGATGGTGCCGTGACCTCGTATCGCCCTCGCCATGCCCATATATCTCATTCTTTATGACCAGGGAGGAAACGGAGAGAGACGGAGGGCATCAACTTGTTTTTCAGAGACAGAAAGCTATGGACTCACCATGCATGCTTATACCTGAAGGATCAGTTCATCCAAACTACAAATTTACTTTCCTATCCCTAGGGTTATTGACAGTACTCATGCAGGAAGTTTTGGTTCTATGTGCCAAGATTTTGAGATACAGTATCTGCCTCGGACATCTTGCAACTCTCAGATTCATCTCACGGCCTCTTGAGGATTCTTGATGCCCAGGCACTGCTTTGGATAATCTCCAGAGAGTCTGTCAACAGGTGTTAGCATTTCTTGAAAGCTAAGAAAGCTCTCAGTGGGGTCAATGGATTTTCCAGAGTAACCAAGGCCACTGTTTCTCTGACATGTTGCTGGTGGACATCTCAAACCGTCTGTAAATAAAACACAAACTCTTCACATGGCTGGATACGACTGGGTCTTCTGTTATTTGGGTAAAATGACCCTTGATAAACATATATGGTCACAAACAGAGGCGAGGATAAAAGGGAAGAGAAATGGACACATCAACAGAGAGAGCAGACACAGTCATGGCCACCAAACAACCCCCTCTCCATCTATTATAAACCCTCCTGCAGGTCCTCTTGTATATTCTAAATCACTCTGACCTTAACTGTAAACACCACACTCACTGGGACCAAGGCCCACGCGCCCAGCAGCTACTTCATCTTTCATTGTCCCATCCTTGCATATGCTTTATGACATATTCATCTCCCGCTAATGGTTGTGTTGAAGAGTCTGTGGACATAACGAGGGGCCTCAGTGGCACCGCCGAGGCTGCGATAACAGAGCAGTTTAGAGTCTCAGCAGGGTGCGAGCATCTGATCTTTAGCGTGTACGGCTAACTAGCTCGCTACAGACAGTCATAACCTTGTGTCACTTTTGAGGCCAAGGAGCATCATCATCATCAGCTACTTTCATTTGTGGTGTTACAGGTTATATATACATATATTATGTATTCACAATTAGCACATACAGAGTGTAGTAGTACACTTAAATCTATCACCGGCTGATATCAAGGAGTAACTGTTAAAAAACTAAGAATTATTATTAGAAAACTCAAATCTACCATAAATAAAACCTTCATGCTGTACTCTACATTCAAATTAGATATTAAATAAAATGAGGCTTTTTAAGAGATGTAAGTATTACCCTAAGCTAAGCTAAACCTTTATTAATTTACACATTAGTGGAGGTCTGTGTCTGTGTGTTTTTGCAGCTGTTATTGATGAAAAAATGTAAAGTAAATTGAATGAACTGACCCTGAATCCGTAACAAGGCCAAGTGTTTGTGCCTTTTTTCAGTATCTTATCTTATCAGAGTAGAACACACACTGTAGTATCTGGATACAGTCCAGCAGAGTAACCCTCTGGTGCTGAATGAGTGTTGCAGTAGTTTGACTGCCTAGTTTGAAACATACTGTACCAACAAACCCACTTGATTTTTCATTAAATGCTGCCTCTGGCATCCACACTAAGCCTCTCCACTTCAAGCTAACGCAACTCTTTGCTCTGAATTTCCACAAAAAACCCCCCACAAAAATATCACAGCTAATGAACCCCACATTTCTTCTATGGATGAAAATAAATCAGACAAAAATTCAATGAAAAACACAAAATTTAGACATAACTGCACTGCATGTGTTCAAGCTGTTATACGTCAGAAACTTGTATAATAAGTGCTTGAGCATTTTCTCCCTGGTTGGTAACGACGTAGGGGAGGCAGCCAGGAGCCAGTCAGGCAGGAGAAAGCGACACAAATGATCTATCTGGAGTTGGGAATTTCACACCTCTGCAGGACTGGGTTTCCTAAGTGTGTGATTGTGCTGGCTCTGCTGCTGCAGAAGTAGGACACAAAGTCTGGGGAGGCTAGCGAGGGGGGATGGAAGGAGGACGGTGAGGCAGAGATGGAGATGAGCTGCAGGGAGGACATGGCAGTGAGGAGACAGGAGGTGGGGAAGATAGAGAAGTGGGAGGGATTTCTTAGTTATTTCTGGGGAGAGAATACAGGAAAAAAGAGAGGGGGGTTCTCAAAGAAAGAGGGATGGGAGATGAGAAGGCAGAGGCCCAAAATGTTTTTATGCAGCATTGTCAGGACAAGCTTTATCCGTCATCAAGGGATCTATTTTGGACTGCTGCATCCATTTATTTAAAAAACAGGACATTAATAACCCCATGCTCTGAAAAAAGCCTGTTAACACAACTACTAAGGTAACAAAACAATTCACGAGGACTTTGGAGAAGAGTTCAAGCTTTACTAAAGAGGAAACTCCCTGACCAGCGTACTTTACAGGTGATAAATGACCACTATAACCTCTGTATTTGCTCCATCGTATAGAAACATCATTGCTCGCTGAGAGCAGTGACAAGACCTGCTACTTTCTATTTCCTTGACCTTTACTACAGCTGGTCTGTCTCGGTATGTATGAGTGCACATGTGCTGCAGTCTCACCCCCATGTGGCCACAACCAGGAGTTATGGTGCTCATAAAGCCCCCTTTCATGATTAATGGAGGACCAAAACTCTGCAGTAGGTGCACACACAAACACACACACACACACACACACACACACACATATATATATATATATATATATATGTATAAGGCAAGTTGCATTTGCAGACACACATGCATACATGTACAGTAAGTGTGTTTGAACAGGAAACCGCACTTGAAGCCATTTCATCTTGATGAGGAAGCTAAACACATCTCTATATGAACTGTGTATATGTGTGTCTGAACTTGACTAGTTGTAGGCTCTACTACATTAACAAAAAGGTAATTGTGCAAAATGTGTGGCTTGAAAACTAAACTTGCACTTAACCTCATTTCGTTGGATGGAACTAAGCAAGGTTAAGTTTCTTTTGTGTCTTTCAGGTCTTAGTTCATTCATGTGAACCTTGCTCTGTGTCCACTGTTTGTTCTCATGTGCTTATGTGTTGAATATTTTATTTTGAATATTTTATAAGTGTGACTCAGTTTGACAGTGATTGTATTTTAGCCATGCCTGGGGTTTACCTGTGGCCATCTTTCCATCAGCTGCAGCAGGCCCGTCTGGGATAACGCTCTTGACCTGGAGGAATTCATCGGGCTCGTCGCCTCCGATGATAGTGAACCCAAAGCCCATGTTGCTCTTTTGGAGCGATGTGGACAGGAAACTGCCTTTCAGCTGAGTGGGGTCCCGCGTGAACAGCGGCTTCTCTGTAAAGGACACATACACACACAAATTAACCAAGTGGAACAATCAATAATTAATACACTTTATAGCAAAGACTGAAAGGACCTTAAAGCTGGTGCGGGGCAGTGCTCACAGGGTGGGGGCATGGGTAAAGCTCATCCAGTAAGATATGGGTGTAGCCACAGGAAAACTGGCAGGGTATGATCTTAACTGCAAAACAGCAAACTTGGACAGAGGTGGGGCTGTGGTGCTGAAAGATGCAGGTGTGGTTCGACAGTTTTGGCTCCCGTGCAGAGTAAAAATACAGAATCCCTCCTGGCACACCCAAACACACTTAACTACCATCTGTTCCTCTCCTCCCATGCTGGGAAATGGTGGGCAGAAGGGGTGCAGAGAGCATCAGTAGTGCAGGTCTTCAGTCCCATCCCGAGGCTACCAGAGAAGCAGCAAAAATTCGGCAAACGGCATGCTATCAATCAGGGATCAGTTCCAAGAGAAGATGCTCGGGAGGGTTAGGGAGGAACTGGGAGATTTCTGAAGGAGGGAGAGCTGGGAGACTTCTGGAGGAGAAGCGCCTTGTGTAGGAATGACAGGATCTCAGCCAACAAGCTTAGTCACACTTAACCAAGTCTTCCATCTTTTCACCTCGGAAAAGGAGACGTGGCTAGTGTGCTAGTTAACATCCTTTGTTTGCCGTCACTGGTCCAGACGCAGACTGAGTGATTACACTCCCTGCCTGCTTATGCCAGTCGATAAGACATGTCATGGTACACGCTCGTCACACAAATCCTTCAGCTGCCTCAAGGGGAAAGCTTGCTTACGAGCTAGCATGCTTACAGTAAGTCAAACGAGCGCAGGCAGCCATGAGAACGACAGTCAGCCTCCGTTGCTTCTCTCTTGGCCTACTTACTGACAAAGTGCCACAGGGAGAAGGGGCTACAGACAGGCTGCTCTAGCACCACAGCGCAGGCGGAGGTGTGAAGTGGCTGATACTGCTGCTGCTGCTGCTGGTGGTGGTGGTGGGGGCACATATTCATCCGACGAGTCAGAACACGCCGGAGAGGGGAGACGTCGGCGGAGGAGGATGTAGCGTACACGCCGGCCCTGCGACCCGGAGTTGGCGAGCGGGAGAGGTCGCCGAGGCTGTGGCAGCGCTCGGGCACCGGGCCGACCTGCGCGAGGGGGGATCTAGGGAGGGTGGCACAGGGGCTGGCATCCTCCACTGGCATCAAAGTTTTGGAGAGAGAGGGAGGAGGAGGAAGGAGGGAGTAGGTGGGGAAAGGGAGGAAAGAGAGCCTCACTGGAATGTACACACAGTGTAACCACGGAGACAGGCTCTCGACTCCGAGCGGTGGGCTACTACGTTACTACGGAAACAAACCTCCACTTCACCAGTCCAGACAGTCTTTTTCTAGCAGTACATCCTACTGCTATGGCTGGTGCAGAGTGAACACTGGAATCAGGCAGCAACAAACCAGTCATTAAACAAAACAGTGAGTCACATTTAAACCCACATGTTCACTTGGGAAGAGCGCTATTTATATATCGCACCAAAATGCAGGCGTTCCACTTACTGCTCACTTACTTGAGAGTGAACAGGCTGCTGTATCTTACTGTCAATCATCATAACAATGGTCCTGTTCCTTTACGGAGGCAACCGAGCTAGCATACTTGATGGTAACAACTTATTGCATGTTGCTATGGCAATCCAAGCTTCTCCTGAAAGAGCGGAAGTGAATTAGGAAGAAGTGGAAAGTTATGTCGAGTTTTGTTTTGTACAGAATGTCTTTAAAATTTCAAATTGGCTTTCTTTAGTCTTGAACATTTTGTAGTATTATTTGAAAATGTTCAAGCAGCATTCTGGATCTGTGGTGTCTTGTAAGCCCATACTTGTGTGCACAACACAGTAATTAAAATTTCACTTACTCTTATAAAGAATTCACTCTAGCTATTGAAATGACTTAGTGTTATTTATTGGACACTTTCAGAATGCTAATAAATGCACTTCGTAACAGGCTTTTTCCAGGCAAACTTAATTCTAAATGAATAATCCACAACAAATATGGCTATGGTTATAATTAAACAAAAAAAATGTGTGATGAATTTATATTTGAAGCTAATAAGAGACATTCAGAGGCATAAAAGTGGCACAAAAATGCAACTTTTAGCAGGAAACAGGAACATAATACCCATAATTCATATCCAATTGACTTAGCCATAGCGAATATTGTCTACAAATACAACAGATAATGAGAAGACCCAAATCATTAGATTATTAAAAAGCAAAAACATCAGCGAGGTGGCCTTACCTCTGTAGATGGTGGGAAGGGGCAGTGAGGATAGACCCTGGCTTTGCATCTGCTGCTGCTGCTGGAGTCTCCTTTTAGCCTCCAGGACTGGGTTCTCAAACTGGGTCCTTCTGTTTATATGACTATGATGATAAAAAAAAACAAAAAAAAAAAACGAGACAAAAGCAGAGAAGATTTCAGATTTCACTCCGTCCTGCTGCACCGTCCTAGCCCCCCTCTCAGCAAAGATCAGATCTAAAAAAACCTGGCACTACAGCAGCTATTGCTATGATGATTAATTAAATGGCCGGTCCCCAGATTATGTAACAGAGCTGCAGAATGGCTTTGCTGAGTAGAAAAGAACAAACGACTGATTCTGAGCTTTTCTTCCATCTTATAATCAGAATTATGTGAATCAATGACTGGGAGGAAACCTGCACATGAAACAGTGATTTCCTTTAACGTCCCACGTCGTTCTTAATTTAGTTTGCAAGAGGAAAGATAGTCAATGACTACAAATACTGTAATTTGCCAGTGTGAAATAATTAGTCATCATTAGATACTTCCCCTCACTCTTTGAGACCACACACACACACACACACACACCCCATCATTCCCTGCTCTCCTTATCTTTAATAAACACCCCAGTACCACACTGATAATTACAAAACAGCTTGACTACATTTTTACATAGTTATATAATTTCAAGGTCTGGCAACTTCTTTCATGATATTCACATGACAGCAAAGCAACACAATGAGAACATCTCGAATGCAGCATGTGAGGCAGCGTGTAGTCAAGTGTCATTCTGGAGGTTTTCTTAAGCAAAGTCGAGCCAAATGACTCCTGCTGCCTGTCTAAAAATAGAGCCTCGTCCCTATGTCCCAGAGTGGAGAGCATCCAGCCAAAGAAATGACACCTCTGAACATGAGGGGAGATGCAGTTCAATAAGAGAGGACAGGCCACTGCTGCAGTTGCCATGCACTGTGGATAACATATTCGCGGATATGGACGAGCAGAATGTTTAAAAAAGAGACATCGATTTGTGCTCATGAGCTAATCTACAGATATAGATGCACTATGAGTACTTCAGACACAGGTATAGCACAGAGATATGGATAAGCACACACAGACAAATAAACCCCCCCCCCCCGCAAACAAATCATCAGAGAAGGCAGACAAAGGGAGCGACTGCTTCCTGGCTGCAGCGCCAGTCTGCTCCTGATAAATATGATTAATACAGCACCAGCGGGCTACACTGAAAATCAAAAGCAAGCCATTACATATTTAAGATGTACCCGACTTACTCGACATAGTAGCTGCCGTAAATGGGGTCATCGATTTTCTCCCAGCCGTACGGAAGCTCTGTAAAAAAAACAACAACAAAAAACCAAAAAAACACATAACAGCAGTTAGACAACAATAATGAAGGGATTGTTTATTCAGTGAATTTACAGCAGCATATTGATCTTGCATGAAAACATCTTTTTGGCAGGATTAGTTTACAGCATCACTTTACTGCTGGTAATTACCAGGATTTTGATGGTACAATAACATGTTAACTGGAGGGACTGCTGTTCTGTCTGAGCAGGCCGCATGTTCAGGCCTGTGAATATTCTGAAAATCCCGTCTTTTATAAAAATTTGATGGCGACACGACTGGAGATAAAAACACAGCTATGTGTTTTCTCAGCAGCTTGTCACATTGATTAATTTAAAGAGGCTACTGGCTCTTTAAAGCTGCGCATCAAATGCTTCCCTCTCCAAGAAAAAGTTGCAAAATAACACCAAATATTGATAGATCTAGTGGCTGAATATAAATCAGTTAAATATTTATGCCCTGCATCTTCTTCATGCTGTAAATATTGTGTTTTGATGTGAGAACTTTGCATAGATTAACAGCTTGAACTAGAACAAGCACAAACCCTCGGGGTGTTGAACCTTCACAGTATCAGATGGTAGATATTTCTATTGGTGTGTAACACTTTGACTCCAAAGGTTACAAACTAAAGACTGAATGCAGTTACCGACAAATAGCACATGACAGTCAATTACTGACAAATGACAGACAGATCAAACACCACAACTGGTGTGAGAAGAATATGGTTGACACATATCAGAGTATGAATGTCAATGCTCAAACTTTGCTTTTAAAAAATCATCAAGTATGCAAAACGACATGACACACAGAGAATCTGTGCATGTAAAAAGTAGTTGGCACTACTACCCTTAAAGAAATTTGAGTAAAACATGCTCAAATAACAACTGGTGTCGTTATTGTGAGGGATTTTTCTTCTCATGCGCTTTAATATTTTCTTGGCCACACACACATTTCAATAGTTCAGACCACAGTGGTCTGCTATGAGTGAGAGTGGACATCTGGAGACACTTCTTCTGTCCATTGCAAGGTCTTACAGATAAGGATGTAGACATTAACGTAGACAACACTGTCCAAATCCAGTTCTAGTCAAAAGTGAACTAAGAGGAGGAAGGACAGATCCATGTGACAATGGTATTATTTGGGTAAAGCACATAAAAAGTGTTGAAACCATGTGATATCTACAGGGGAAATAATGTATTTCCCCCTCTTTCAACTTCAATGTCAAGAATCCTGGGTGAATTTACCACAGGATTACATCAAAAAATGACCATCTACTGAACCAAATGACTACAACTTACTACAAAGTTTAACAATAGTGGCAATACTAACATGCTGACGTTTAGCAGTTAACATTTACTAAATATTAATTTACCCTGTTAGCGTGCTATTTAGTACTGTACATAAAGTGAAGTTGAGGTTGATTGGTATGTAATTTTTATTGGACAAACTGATATTCTGATCTGAAGATGTCACAGGATGAAAAGTCAGGGGATCAATAAAATTCTTCCTGAGAGGGGCATGAACTGTACCAAGCTTCTTGGCAATCCATCACACAGCTCTCGAGACATCTCAGCCTGGACCAACTGACCAACAAACACTGACAAACCCAGAGCCACGTCGCTTGTGTGTTTAAAAACTACCTGCTTTAAGCTTTCAACAGTTCGGTATGAATGCAAAGTCATAGCTGTTTCTGCTCTCTCAGCCTCTTTTCTGTATGTGGACTGTACTGCAGAGCACGCTGCTTTTGTTCCCAATGATCAAAGCTGATCTTCCTTCAACCCCTTGACAGTCATCAGTCACACTGGACAGGATTTTCAAAGTTGCCCTCTCCTCTTTCCTCTGCCCGCGGCTCACTGGCACAACACAGCACTTAAAAATGTGTCTAGAAGAAGTTCCCCCTTTGCTTTTCAGCATATGAACAATTAGCATTTAAAGCATATTCCCACATGTACACTCTAGTGTTTTAGCATAATAGCATGATCAGTCGCAACCAAGTTTGGGTACGCAGTGTGAGAGGCTCTTGTTAAAACAGCATCCAGGCTGAATCTTGCACGGAGCTTGGGGACAGTGTGTTCCAGTGCAGCTCAGCTTAGAATCACACAAGTTAAGTTAATCAGGATGAGAGTGGAGATAACAGCAGGGAGAACGCTTCCTAATAAGAGAAGGAAGCAACCGGAGGCAGCGCTAATGCACCTCACGCTCTGGAAGACCCTGTGGCTGGTTGGGGGCATGGCTGCAGCTTGAGAGAAAGACATACACCACAGATACTATTCTATATGGTCATTGCATACATTTAATATTACTTGGCCTAGTTTACAGACTCAATAGAGTGCTGTGCATACTCTCATCCCTCTCGGTCCTCCCACGCTGAGCAGAAATATCAAAACAATGCTGGTGCAATGCTCATGCACGTGCCATATGCTTCTCTGAACCCCTGCCCCCATCCCCTCAAAACAAATTATTAAACTTTCAGTAGGATGCACTATTTTTTGCCTGCACACTCACTAAAATGCCTACTTACCACACACACACACACACGGCTGTGAGTGTTACAACAGAGTGCTGCGAGCAGGTTGACAGCCCACGGGAATACCTTCTGTGAACACTGCAACATTCCTTAGCCCCATCTCCACTCATTAAATATGAAAGAGCGTTTCATGTTCTCACCTTTACACACATGCGCATACACACGCTTTATATTACTTACTTTACAGGCACACGTGCCGCCCTCTCTATCATTTTGCATATACACAAACACACACAAATACAGCAGATCAAAGGGCTGTCATGAATCTCAGCATCCTCTAATTAGAAGCTTTTCTTTTACAATGTCCACAGAAAGAGCTGCAGGAAGCCAGAAATGTCTCTGCTCTCAGTAACAGGAAGAAGAAAAGATGAACTCTACAAATCAAGTTGCACACAACACTTCAAGGACTATGCTGGTTTATTTCATCTTGGGGTTTTATTTTTGTGATTTTAACTGTCATCATCAGTTGCGATACAACGCTGCTACAACAAGGTCAGATCAGGTACGAAACAGGAGCAGTCAGATAATCAGACAGGTTGGGAAGACACCAGCAGTTAAGCCAGATTATCTAAAACAGCTTTAGTTGGTGGTCAAACCAAAAAGCGAGTTCACCTGAAAGTTTGTCTTTTTCTGCTGGACTTCTTTTAAGTCATGTTCCTCTGTTCCCCAGATCTCAACAATCAAATGAATAGCTGAACATTTTGAGAAATTTGCTTAGTCACTTCTCTGGCAAGACTTAGATGAGAAGACCGATACCAATCTCATATCTGTCCGTTAAGTATGGAGCTAAATGAGATTTGCTCAACCCAGAAAAAGACTGGAAGCAGGGGGAAACAGCTAGCATAGCCCTCTCCAAACTAAAAGATATGCCTACAAGCACTTCTAATAGTGTGAGCTTTATAGACTCTGGTAGGCTTGTTTTTTAACCTTTGGATAGAGCCAGACTAGCTGCTGGGGGATAATGGTGAATGCTAAAACACAGCATGAAAGTAGCACAAGCAGAGGAGTCACTGATATTTCTCAGTCTGTGAACTGACTGAGAAATATCAATTATACATCAGTACCTATGTAAAGTTTGCCCACATTAGCTCATATCATCCGTCATAACCCACTAGTCATACCAGACTAAATAGCCGCAAAGATCCTCAGAGTCTTTTTAATGCTTAGGAATTCAACTTCTTATTTGTGAGGGAATGAATGTGCTAGAGCTCTCTCAAAGGTTAGACATTCTCACTTTAATAGTGATATCAATCTTTTCATCTAAGTCTCGGAAAGAACAGCACATTTCCCAAAAACGTCTAATGATTCTTTGAACTTGGTCGTAGCAGACTGCAATTATCTCTTGAATTCAGAGGCAGTGATGCATATGGTGGCTTGGGTTTTCTAACGTTAGCTAACATTATGTGGGTATTTCTAAAGTAAAAGATATTTACTTTGTGACACCGCCTCCCTCCAATGTGCTTGTCTATAACCTCTCTGTCAGCAGCCTGCAATGGAGTGCTAACTCCCTGGGACAAGGTGGTAGAGACGCAGTGTTTGCGTGTGTGTGTGTGTGTGTGTGTGTGTGTGTGTGAGTCTGTGTGTGTGTATGTCATACTCCACAAAGCCGGCACTGCTTATCACTTCCATGCTGCACGCATCCAGGAAGGAAATGTCAAGCTGGTGTGAAATTTTCAGGTAGGAGCTCTTACGATGGAGTCCTGAAGCGAGTGGAAAAATGTTTGCGACCTCTAGTCATACCACAACATCCATTCCTGCAGTCACAGGTGGTAGGCCACTTACTACCAGCAGGAGGCATCCTGGCATCTTCCCCACATTTTCTCACCCCTACCCCCCCTCCCCTTCTTCTTCTCTCTTTACTTCGCCACTTCTTCCTTCCTAAAATATCCTCTCATCTCATGTTCTCATACTCAGTCTCACAGAAAAAAGGCCTTTTTTGAAGTGGAGTTTCACGCTTACAAGCTTGTGCATTTTTTATTCAGCTTTTTCTTCTTTGGTCTGTGGAGCAGGGTAGCAAACCACACAGCCCCAAGACACCCCAGGGATTTACACTTGTCCTGTTTCCCTTTTCTATTATTTCTTTTTTTCCCCTCTTTTGACGAGCAAACGAGTTGAACTGAATCGTTTTCAGTGCCTCAAGCCTTAAGTGGTCACCAAAAATTAAAGTCCTTTCCAACTGGATGCTGCACTGTACTGGGCTTCATTTATCATGTTACTTTTGAATGCAGCACACATTCAAGCACTAAGGTTACTGTAAAAAAATAAATAAATAAATCCTCTCAAAGTGATTAATGAAAGTTTCTGCTGGTCAGCACAGGCACAAAATCCACCAACTAACGTGTGATTTCTGGTAGCACACCAATTTGAGAACAAACAATTGGCAGAAAACTCCAATGAAATATACAATATATAGGCTTCTGAAAAAATAAATTGATTCGGGTTTGCTGTTCTTTTGAGCAGTGGTAGAGACTCACCTACTACAGTCTAGCCTCAATTACCTGAACCTCAAACTTGAGCCACCACAGACAAAGAAACTGACTAAGCTGCAAAACTGGCCTTAATAATCTGAGATTTCTTTCTGTAATGTCATTGAATTCACAGATATATATCAGCGTAAGAGATAAAATGACCTTAAGGCTCTACATTTTCAGTTGCAAGAATTCTTAAAGTATATCAGTGCCACATATTTTCATTTTCAAAACTCAGTCTCTGGATCTGAAAAAGGAAATTCAGAGTGCATACATTTTCCTATTTGCATGAAACATTTGTACATTTTTTGAACATTTAAGATTTTGAAATGTTGTATGTCTGTTTACAGAGCAGCCAAACAAACTCACTTTGTTTTAATAAAGATGTCTTGAGCAAACACAACAAGTTTCATGTTGTGTTTTCCACAGCAGGACACAGTTAAGTTGGTTGGCTGATCATCTGACATAAAATGAGTTTTGTTTTGTAGATGCATTTTTGATGAATGATTACTGTTAGCCCAAACCTTGGTGACAAATGTACTGCATTTCCTGTGACTGCTTCACAGTAAAAGCCACCCTGTGTTTGTGTTTTGCCAGTTGAATTTTTTTTTTCACATGAAGAAGTGGCATTTGGAAATATTGTGTTTGCATTAGCAGTAACTCAATACAGCTCTGATACAGCTGTACGAGAGGGTGATATCAGTGATGTAAAATTACAGTAATAGTGGATTACATGCTGCATTGTTTCCTGTGAATCTCTTGTGCTTCAGCAATTTGAATCCAGCATGGGAATGGCGGACTCCGCCACTAACAATGAAAACAACTATACTGAGAAAATTACACAGTGTAAGTACACTGAGTGGCTACTGCAGAAAGAGTGTCAACCATTGATAGTATTCAAAACTGTATTAATAGACTTAAAAAAAAAAGAGCAAGGATCTTTCTGAAATCCAATTAATCTAGTCCAATATGATGCTGAATTAAAGAAAGACAAGAACCAAAGAAAAAATTACATCAGTATTTATTATTTGGAAAATGAGGCCTGTTGCATTTAGTTTTTATGTCCCTCTAACTGGTCATATTCGATCCCTTGACTATTGAGCTGTTATCATAAAACAAGCAGACCTCACTTTGTGAAAGACGGTACTAGAAGTAGGCATTTGGTGTTTCAGTAGCAGGGACAGACCCTCCTGCCCACTTGCCCAACTGAACATTAATACATGCAGACCACCTGTGAATTCAATTCCCACCATATTCAAAGTGATAAATAGTTGTGTTTGCAGAAAAATGAAGCCATTTATTTTAAAATTATCTGGGCTTCCGGGTCGACTGTGGAGATCAGCAGAAATGTTAGTGGTGGAAACCTCAGCTAACTTTCTGAGAGATCTAGCAGCCTCTACATATTGGCAGCAAAGTGCTTGATAATGCTCTTTTTTGAATCTCCTACCATTTTAATCTAATCAGGAACCAACTATTAAATATAAACGGAGATAAAATTACTGAGTGTGACTCAAGCATGATATTTTCAGAGGACTCAAGAGTGCTGATAAATATTTAATATATATTCCCTCAACCAGTATAACCTATAATCCATAAACTCAGCATCAACAAGAAAAACATTTCCCAGTTTTTGTACTGATAATCACTATCCTGCCTGTCACAATCAAAAGCACAATCAACAAAGTTATGAAGAAAGGGACGCCGCGTGATTTGAGGGGAGCTCACTGGCCTTGTCAGATGCAATATTTTTTTAGCCTTGCTGAGCTTGTTTATGGGTAAACATGACTTTGCAGAGAAAATCTCAAGATGGGCAATTTACCTGCCTCAATCTCACTGGATGGGGGAGTTGGGATGACAATTGCCGGCTGTTTAAGGAGCAGTTTGGACCAGCAGGGCTTGATTATCTTGTATGAGAGGCACTGGGTTGCTGACAAAGGTTGTTACCCTAGCCAGGAGGTGTGATCCACAACAATAAGAGCAGGGTAAAACACCAAGCTACAGATTTTAAACTTGGCTAAAATAAGATTAAAGCCATAAAAATGAGAATTTGAGACTTCACTTGGACTGACTACTGTGAGACTTCACTCAGGGCCTCTCTACACTGTAGGGTTAAAACCATCTTTACTGCACATCACACTCAATGAGATAGGTCTAATAAAATCTTAGCTACAATCCCCCCTAATTTAATTACAAATTGGCACCATGAATGATCTATATAGGGCAATGTGATAAGTATACATTACCTACTGTTTATTACTGTAACCATGATGATGCAGCTCCCCTAACCCTTGGCTAAGTAGTCATTTTAACCCAAACCAAACCTTAACCATAGCACTGTCACAACATAAAATAGATGGCTTCAGCAAATGCTAAAATGTGTTACTCTAGAAGGCAAAGATAACCTATTTTATTATTTAATATGGAGCACTTGTTGGGTCTAAGTCTGGTGTTTGGAATAGAATGGTGGAGATTTTACCACATTTTTCAACCTTGTCTTGGACAGCCTTAAATCACACAGCATTTAGGGGCCTTTACTTCTGACTTGACTACCTAAAGACTTGACCTGAGACTTGAAAGCAAAAACAATTGGTTCTCAAGTTTGGATCTTGTGAAATATTGGAATAATAATAAAAAGTAAGGAGACCTGAAAGGTAGAAGGAGAAACAGCTCTTGTTACAGTTCAACTCTGAATCTTTCTGCATAATCACATGTGATGACTGCATGTAACAAGAACTATTTAACCCTTCCACCTTAGGCCATAAACTTATCAATCACCCCTCCTCTCGCACCTTCATAATCAACACGCTAAAGATCCTTGAGGACAAGTGAAATAGCTCAGCCACAGTAATGGTTGCCAATAAATAATGTGGCTGAATGTGTTAGAATATGATAGAAATTGCAGGAGCTGGGACAGGCTTTGGCATAGATAGATGAACTGAGATTTACTGTTGTATTTTTTTACATCAGAGACCAACAGACATTAGCCATGGGCACATCTTCCTTCCACTGGGAAAATATTCTTGATTCAAGTCTTTTAGAAGATGATTAACAAACCTATACATCTCCAGTGTGACAGGAAAAGTCAATGCAACACCCCTGGCTTTCACAACAAATCAGTTAATTGTGTCACTTTCTGGCAACAGTTTCAGGCTCCATTTCAATGAGCTGCTGTTTTTTCCACAACTTGTTTTCCTGTTTAATGCACCTGTGCTGCGTGGAGAAATCCATGTCCTTACATATCCTCTACTGCAAAGTCCCAATGGTCTCTGTCTCAGAGCGAGCAGACAATAGTTACTGAAAGCGCCGGAATAAGAATGAGAGAAAGAGGAAAAAAAAAGATTTTACAAGCTTGTAGCTTATCAGGACATTCCAGGGAGAGGGAGAGACGTACTGAACTGTGACCTGGCAGCTATTCTCTCCTCTTTTGCCTCCAAAGTTCTGGTTTATTTGGCCAGTTCTTTGTGAGAAAAACTTACAGTACAGCTGCACACAGAAACACACACAAAGTCGTTTTCTCTACTTCTCTTCTACTGCAGGTTTACTCTGCTGAAACCTCTCCCCGTCCCTGTGGGGTCAGGAGTGGAGCAGAGAAAGTGCTGTTTTGTGTGACGCTTTTGTTAGGTGGAAAATAGGATAATTATGTGAAGTAGCTTCTTATATAGAAGGATTCTGGATGCTATTGATTAGATAAAATTATGTATTAAGGTTGATTTGATTTATCTAATTTCTAACTCAATTAGAGTCCAAACATACAAATAAAAAGCTAAATATATATATAAAAATAATATATATATATGACTAAAATATCAGTCACATATTGGACTAGTGGTGTAAAAAAACAAAAAAAACAAAACAATTACAAGTCTCAATTTTCGCTTTAGCTTAATCATGCAATATACTGAGGCGTAGCTAATTTGAGCATAATCAAATCTCAACATTGTACAAGTGCAATAAATTAAGTTGACAGGAATACTCTTAGTGGCAGAAGTGGGAACTATGGATGAAACCTTCACATACACACAATGTATTTAAGTAAATTAAAGCTGGAATGATTATTTGATTATTATACCAGTCAACTGTCACGAGAAAAAGTAGCAACAAATTTTATAATCAGATAAATTTTTAAAATAACTTCAAGGTCTCAAATGTAAGTGTTTGCTGCTCCCCACTGTTTTTAATAATTGTAAAATGATTTATCTGTCTGCTGAATATATCTTCTCATGCTCTGGGGAAATTATAATAGGCATTTTTCACAATTTCCTTTTTTAAAATTGTTTTCCTTAGGGCATGTAGATTCATTTGAGAAACTAACCATCATATCAATTGATATGAAAATATCTAATAGCAGCCCAAAATTGCACAGTATATAACCACAGTGACAATATGTGTTGTGATGCATTTTCTGGAAATTCGGCTGAGAAAGCAGTTACAGATAAAATAACTACATTAGCACTGGGATATCAATATAACTATAATCTGTACACTATTGGTTCTTTAGCAAACATTTAAAAAACTATTTGTAATGTGAATATGAGGCCCAAACAAGTAGAATGATTAACTGTTCCTTTTACTGTTTGTGGAGAATATAGAGCCATTTTCTTCAGGTCACATGAAAAAACAAAACAAAACACAAAGCCAGCAGTGTGTTACTCTCAGTACTTTACGACCTCTTAATCTTGTCTGTGGCTCCCAGCCCCAAACTTATTTATTCCTACTATGGATGCAAAACATGTCACAAATATGTAGCTTTAATTTTGTAATAAAAGCTCAGAGATATCCTGAAACAGCTGGGCACTGTAATTTGTGGCAAATGTTACTCAAACAAGATGAATTGGTTAGGGACTATTTTTAGCGGCGGATTGATACACGTTTGGTGGTCTGGAGAGTATTTCCAGCAGCAGGGTGGTGTATGTGGTATTAATTCAAAATAAACTACAGCACCCATCTTCATCATGAGAAGTAATTTATCACTGAGTGTTCATTTATGTATTTTAAATCTTATTGATTGAGCATATAGATAGATAGAATATAGATAGATGTAGAATATCACCAGACAGATAAATATCACAATATCAATACTACATATTGATTTATTGCTCAGTTCTACTCAGTATATCAGTTTACTTTGGTGCAGTTAAACAAATACACTGAGGGACACACACACACACACACTGACAGCTAATTCACCAGGCACGTCACACACACGCATGCACACACCTGCCACACAGAGTCTTTTGAATCCTCCTTGCAATCTCCAGGCCTCAGGCATGCTCTGCTGGGGATGTTCTCAAAATACACCCATCAATCATGTTGCAGACAGCTACACCTGCCCCTCCCCATGTCCCCGCTCCTGACTGCAGCAGGAGTCTCAAGGTGAAGGAGGGCGCTGCGACTCTCTCTCCGCCTATAATAACTCACCTGTAGGACTGTACACACACACACACACAGTGGAAAGAGTGTGTGCTCGCATTCGGTGTCCCCTAAAAAACTTCCTGCATCCCACTGAGCCAGCTAAAAGGAAAACAGAGTGAACAGAAGAGATGACATTTCCCAGGCCGAAGGAGTGTCCCCTTGTAGCATCCATCTGGACATAAGTGACGAAGTACCACAAATACACAAATACACACACTCACACAGGATGGCTTTTTTTTTTCACTGCATAAGTGAGGAAAAAGAAAAACGAGTAAAACACCAACCCTGCTATTTCCCCCTGGAGAGAGGACAAAAAAAAGTGTGAGCTAGCCTGCGAGAGACGATAACAACTTTGTCTCTTTGTCCGTGAAGCTCCTCACATGACAAGAATATAATTACATGTCTAGGGTTGGTGCTCTCTATATGCACACAAGAGCCGCCTGCTGGGATCCATAGAGGTGAAATACAAAGAAGCAGTCGCTAATGCGATTACAATCCTTCAAACCTGAGCATCATCAAAATTATAATCCCTCTATCTGTCCATATTCGTGTACTGTACATCCTGTGTTGTATGTAATTGAGCGTCTCTGGATAGGCAGCACCATCGTCTGATGAAACATGCTGAAATAGTGACGATCGACATCTTACAGTTTGTGTCTGCTTTTACTATTCGCTTGTCAGGGGGATTCTCGCTACCTGCGTTTGGCTCACCTGAGGTGAAAAAAACAGGCTGAATAAGTAAAGAATCAAGTGAGACAACAGCGGGGCCCCCTCGGTTTGTTTCTTCTCAGCCAACAAATATTTGGCAGGACAGGAAAAAAAAAAAGAAGAAAAAACTAACTTTAAAAGGGTGAGAGTGTTTAAAGCAAACAGCGAGGTTCTGTAAAGAGCCTGTCCTAGTTCTTTTCGTCTACCAAAACAAAAAGAGAAGACAGGCGGGCAGGAGGGAGGGAGGGAGACAAAAGATGGATATGGAGGTAGGGGGGGAGGTGAGAAAGACAGAGGCAGAAATATAGAGTGAGTTATGTAACAACAAGGCGCCTGTGATGTCAACTGTTCAGTCTTCACTGGAGCCGACGCTTCTTTGAACATCAACGAGCTAAATCGAACACACATTTCTCTGCATATTTTGACAGAATCTGGTTGTATGTGTTGCAACTGACTTTAAACATAAGAAGAAACAAGTTGTCTTTACCAGTGGTGAAAACATTTACTCAAGTATAAGTAAGTATTTCATTTTCATACTACTCTACATGTCTACTCCGCTACATTTCAGAGGGAAATATCATACTTTTTATTTGTCTAACAGCTGCAGTTAACAGCTACTTTTGAGATTCAGACAGAACATATGACGAGCTGATAAAATATCAAGCATTGTTAGAAGTTAAGCTACTCAACAGTATGTAAAGTAGTAAAAACTAGCTTAACCTCAACAACAGCTAAATGCTAATTAGCTGTACATTTTGCTGGTAATACCACTATATATTTTTACTTAAGCAGGCCAGGACTTGTACTTGTAATGAATATTTTTACAGTATATTATTGCTACTTATACTTAAGTAAAGGATCAGAGTACTTCCTCTGCCACTGTTTAGTTTATTTTACATGAAAATATCTGACCAGCCACATTGTTGTGGATTAAACCACCAAACAGTATAAAGAAAATTAAATTAGCTCCATCTCAACCAGCCACAGAATTTAAGTGCTTTATTGCATCAGTAAATACAAGAAATCCAGTTTATTACAACTTGGGCCTTATTTTTATAGTGTTATCCATCATTTCTATAAGTTATGTTTACTCAGATTTATAAACAAAGTTCTCAGTTGCAGCTTTGACTTATCGCACTTGCTGCAGTTTGTTAGACAGTTCAGCTTTACTTATATTGCAATAGATATAACGTCATGATTCACAGCAATACGAGTCAGTCACACAAAGCAGTCGTCATCACACACACACACACACACACACACACACACACAGAAAATGGTATGCTGATGCCTCCTATGCCAGTGATGACAGCTGATTTTTTCATGTGCTTCACATTTTTTAGTGTGATGCTGCTTACAGTTGTGCATGCACAGTTTTGCTGTGCAATGAGGGATTAAAAAGTGCCTTAGTTATTCAGCATAAAGCGTTAGCTCGTTCACAACCAGTCTGATCATCTGACTTGTTTCTTATCCCACTGGCCTTTATTCGATCTCAATTAGCAGACAGTAATTAACCTGTAGAAATAATTGCCACAGTAACAAAAATAAGATACATGTCGTAATAGATCTGAAGTATCCCACTAAGACTGTTTCTATATTGATTTTTCACTGTGTGTGTGTGTGTGGTCTTCCCTCCATACTCAAAAGTCCCACTTAATACTGTCTCCCTCTTCCCTCCTCCTCTCAGCCTGTTGTCCCGTCACAGCTCACAGACTCCACCCTGCGATCCTGTTAGCGCTTATCAGAGCATGATTCTGCTCCAAACGTGGACAGACACACACAAACAAACACTTACACACCCACACGTCTACCTTTTCCACCAATCAATACCAAATTTACAGAGGCAGCTTTTCTCTTCCTAACTGAGCTCAGCTCCCAGGGGTGGCTGGTGCCACCAGGCTGTAGACATTTGGCGTGAACAGCACACCTCTCATATGGCTGCTTACACAAACCCCTTGAGCTGGAAACAAACTTAGTTTTTAGACACCCCAGCCATATTCACTGCCACCCCCCCTCCACACACACACACACATACACACACACACACCCGACCTTTTAGTCTGACAGTCAAAAGGTCTGAAAAACGCACAGTTATGTCACTAACAACAACACACAAACAGCCAATGACATGAACTTGGTACAACTTGGCCTTGCCACTCCTGATATCTGGCACAACAACTGTCTACTCCTTTACAGACCTGCAGCCACCATGTTGCGCCGCAGTCCCCTCCGCTGGGACCAGCAACTGGATAGGTAAGCAACAAGATCAATAACAGTCCTCTTACCATCAGCACATCTACGTCTTGTGGACCGTCCTTAGTGAATAAATAAGTTGGAAGAGCTGGAGATAAAGCGCAATCACATTTGACTAATTCTCACAGGCCTCTCTGTCTTTGTTTCTGTCATTTCATCATCTTGGAATCTTTTTCCCTTTAATGTCTGAATTGAGAAAGGGGCGTTCAGTGACTATACGGGAAATCTTTTGAGTAGATGCGAGATCAGGATGGTAATTCTGTTGGAGGAGATAAAGCGAGGGCAAAGGGTGTCGCAAGAAGCAGTTCCGTGTTTAATGCCACCAGGCACAGTGCAAATATTTTCAGCCTCTCTCACTCTATCTTGCTGGAGGTCAAACAGTATCTGTAAATATCTCTTTTAACATTTATTTTATCCTGAACAAGGTTGAATATATTTTCAAGTAATCCGTGTTGTTGACACAAGCATGTTCTCAACTTTATCGCTTGAACTTGCTGTTACAGCAGTGATTAGTGATTTAAGTGTCTAGTTGATTTACAGAAAATGAATCTACTGTGAGGCTGCACTTGAGCACATCAGTGCCTTGCTAACAATAAACATGTACGTGCTCTCATTTACAGTGCTAACATGCTAATGTTTAGCCAGTATAGTAATTTTATCCTGTCAGCCATTTGGTTTGTTGTGTAAGCAAAGATTTACTAAAGATTTGCTAATTGGCAACATAGCTGATATGATTAGTTTTCAAGGTCCAAGTGGTGGACCAACTTTTTACTTTATTTTATTGGAAACTGAATCTTTCTAGGTTATAAGACTTGGTCATCTTGCAGCCTGGGAACATATTGGATGCGTTTTACTATTTGTCACACTTGGTAGAGACCTAACAAAAAGTATCTGACAGATACTGGATATTGAATAATAGAAATAATATTTATTGCAGCCATACTCACCACACTGTCATAACGTCCCACACAGCCTGGCACTACGACGAGTTAGAACAAATCCAAAGAGAGATTTGAAAACACAGTTTGACCTATGAGTGTATGTTTGTCAGTCTCTCTGTCTGTGTGCGTATGTGTCTGAGTGCTGAATGTATTTTTAGAGAAACTCTATCCTTGTGGTTACACGTTTACCAGGAATATACGCACAAACACCCCCACCCTCCCGCCATGAAAATATACCAAAACAAGCACACGCACACTATAAAAACTGTCATTTCTCATCTGTTGTCTGTGTCCATCTCCAAGTCCACTTCTCCTCCTCAACTCTACTTCCTCTGTGTCTATAACTCAGACGATAAATCTCCTCTCGGTTGCACACATAAAGAAGAAACGAATCGGGAAGTTGGGAGGGAGGGTGAGGCGGAAAGAGATAAATGACACACTCGCATATATGTACACTCGTCTATAAAACACTTCCTGCATTGACATTCATCTCTCTCCTTTCTTTTTGGTGTGTGTTTGTGCGAGTGTGTGTGTGTGTGTGTGGGCGGGTGAAGGACACTTCACGTCTCTCTCAGTTGAGAATAAAGAAGTCTTTGTAACCTCCAGTCCCTCAGGACCTGGGCTTTAAACACACATCACGGGACTGCTTATTCATCATCTCACTTCTTGTTAGATCAACAGGCGAGCCTTAAATCTTGTAAAATAAATGCTGTGGGCAACTTGAGGTATTAAAACGAATCGATGCGAGAAGCAGAAAAGAGCGAAAGTGGAGGAAAAAATGGATGATAGCGACGCAGTACTCACCATCCTCTTTGCATTCCTCGGGCGGCTTTGCCTTCTTGGCTAGCCTCGGGTCCAGCCACGATGTCGTCTTGGTGTTGTGGCTGTGAAGAGACGACACAGAGAGAGAAGAGTGAGAGGGAGTGTGATAGATGGTGAGAGAGAGGAGACTTGGCAGAAAGAGATAAGGAGGTTGGTGGATTCTTAATTCAGCTGGAGAATGATTTCGGAGAGGAAAGATGAGACTCCCTTGTGTGCCTGCCTTTGAAAAGGTGAAAAAAAAAAAGCTTTAGCTTAACAAAATGGCAATCAATACTTTTAATTTGCTTACTGTCTCTCATTAGCAGGCAGAAGAGGAGGAGGAGGGGAGGAGAAGGGGCAGAAAAGGATAGAGGGGTGACTGAGGGAGTGATGGAGGGGAACAGCTGTGGGCTTGGCAGATTCATCCTGAGCCCCAGGCAGAGAGCTGGACCTAGATCAGATATGATGGCGTGCCAGAGAGACTCGATGCATCTCCACACAGCTCGTCTGAAGCTCTGGAGCCACAATGGCCTCCCTTCATGACGACGGAACAACAGTATGGAGGGGGAGGGCAGGGAAGGTGTGCAAAGTGCCTTCAGTAAAAAGAAAAACGAGGTGAGAGGAGGAAGAAAGAGGATGCGGTGAAGAGATCTCCTTGTATCTTTGTTCTTTTCGAGACTTTCAACTTCTTTGTTTTCCCGAAGGAAATCTTGTCTGCAACAAGGCATCAAACACACACAGTACAGAGGACACAGGGATGCACCTATGGCCATAAACAACAAGAGCCTGTAGTCAAAAACATAAAAGCTATGGCAAACATAAATATATACAAATGTTAAAGCTGCATTCATTCAGTTTTTGGCCAGTAGGGGGATGAAGAGCAAGCTGACAACACAACATTATCACATTACCACCTTAGAAAGTTGTTAAATTGCCTATTTACACATCCTGCAGACACACAACAACATCACCATCCCACTGAAGTCATGCTTCTGTCACATGATTAATTTAGGTGAAATATTTGAGATATTTTCAGGGGGAATCACCAAAATAATGATGATTCATCCTCTGGGGACCATGAATGCTTTGAGATAATTTCATGGCAATCCATCAAATACTTGTTGGGATATTTCAGTCTGGACCAAAGTGGTGGACTGTCCAACATTTCCCTCCCTAGAGCTAAAAACAGAGGACTGAGAAAAAGATAGCGAGACTACGTGGAGATAAAAGCGAGCAATCAAGGCCCATGCCAAATACTGAGCTAAATAAAGAGCAGTTCAAGGTAAGGTAAATTCTCTTTGGCACTGCTTTTGCTTCTTTTTTCTCCTTCCCTCCTCCTCCTCCTATGCATTTCACTATTTGCCTTTCTTCCTCTTCTTCCCTGTCCTCTATTGCCATCTTTTACTATTTATAGTATGAAAATCTACTACTTCTCCCTCTTTCTTGTCCTCCCTCTCACCTTCTCTTTTTTCTGTCTACTATTTTTAATCACTATCACTCTCTTTTCCTCCCACCTCACTCTCCCTTCTTCTATTCCTCTCCTCAGCCGGTTCACTTCAAGGGCTGTAGGTAAACGAATTGATCTCATATGGAGGCCAATCAAAGGCAAGCATCCTCTTGGCAGAAGCTATTACTTTGGCACAGCATCACTTGTGCCTAGAAAAAAAAACCAACTGCAAATTCAGTGGGCTAACTGCATTAGTCGTGTACTGTGCTTGATGGATGGGGGAGCATGAGGTTTCTCTGTTTGGGGGAGGAGACATATGGTGATTTGTCTGCAGTGGAGGGAATTAAAAGTCTGCCTCTGTGGCAAATAGACATGAAGAGGCAACATGTGCCTGGCTGGATGACAGCACCATCTCACTTCTTAGTCTGGTGTTGCGATGCAGCTTATAGCGGTTTATGATGCGTTCAAGTGCACCAGGGTTCAATCGATGCTGTGGAAAAATGTAACCTGATGACTGAAATGATGCAATAAAAACTTTTGGAACAGCAAAATAATTTCCTCTTATGGCTACACTGGTACTGAACCTGTGACCACATACAAGCCCATTTCAATTCACAATTCCCTACACACCAATACAAAAACACACACACACAGAAACTCCATCATTCTGATGTAATGAAGACTCACCTCCGTGGTTTTTACTGCAGTTGTAAAAAGCTAACAACTCTAATGAATTAAACTTAGAGCTTGTATAACAGAGTTCGGTGTAGCAAGGTATTTCTGGGGACCTCTACATCTCATTAAACCACAAAGCATCAATTACAGTCCCTGTGTGAGTTAGTATATGTACAGAGGGGAATATACAGAAGTAAATTTAGATGTTGCACAGCTCCAGTCACTCAGTCACTCAGGCCTTCAATAAATAAGTACCAGGAAGAATGCTGAAAATACAAACTTACCAGATACTAAGCGAACTTAGCAGAAAAAAAAGAATTCAAGCACATGTAAAGTGACAAAAATTTAGTCAGACAGAGTTAGATGTCTTACAATAATGTTCATAAAAATGTGAGACTCTACAGGGACAGACACGACCTGTAAGGTGAGGGTCACATGACCAGTGAGGGTTGCTGAGCTAGCACTGCTGCAAGCTAGCTTTGTTATTGGAATTTGCGTGAATTTGCGTGTTTTAATATTACTATGGTCCAGTATATTGATATTAAATGTTTTTTTTGTCTCTACACCTGTACAGTCACACCATGCTGTTCATTATCTGATGTTTTTCCAGCTACATGTTCTAAACGCACATGGTGGTAATCTTTTGTTACGTAACGGACCCACGCTTAGAATTAGAGGGAAGATTCTGCGATAAAATAAAGTATAAAAGTTTTTAAAGGGACATGACATTTGTATGGATGATCATTGAAGGTTTATGTCGGTGGGAGGTTGGTTCACTACAAGTCTTCTGTTTGTCTCATAATTGTTTTTACATTTTTGGATTGATTACATACTTTCCTCACAGTGATGAGGTAATACTTTATTAAATCATTAATTTTCAAGCCCATATGTTTCATGCACTTCTTCACTACTTAACTTGTTACAGTACGAGTGGACAAGCCAGCAGGTCTACTCAAATTGAGTCTCCCCAATAGAAACTTTGTTTGAAAAATAGTTCTGTATTTCTTTCGTTCTCCACAACAGGAGTGCTGGTCAGCAGCAGTGCATTCAGTGTGGCTACTGGTGGCTGGAAGATATATAAACAAGACCTCTAATCGGTTATTGCTGCAATGTATCTCACTTTAATGGAGGATGCTTCACTCTGTTGAAGTACATCTTTTTTGTTACTTTTAACACTGCTGAAGTTGCTTTTTTCTACTTTTAAAATCTCTTAAAAAATGCCTACCATCTGGCAAATCTGTATTTTTAGGAATATGTGAGACATAAATGTCTGGATATGATGCAATATAATTACCCATAATCAGAGTTACACTTACTCTATGAAGTAGACTTCTCCTTTTTCGGTGTAAGCCATCTCCCAGTTGTCTGGCAGGGGCCCTAGCTCGTCGTTCTCCTCTGGTTTGGGTATTGTAGTCTTTGGGGACTGTCCGTCATCTTTGGGCACCTCGGTGGAGGCCTCTGCTGGGTTGCTCTGCGGGGCTATGTCCCCCGAAGCGTCTGTGCTCTTGTCCTCATGTTCGCTCGACTCTGAGGTGACAACAGGGCAGGATGAGTCAGGCACGACATTACCGCTCAGGAAAGAGGGGGTGGTTGATGAGAGTCAAAGACAAGGGAGGTGAGGCGAGGAGAGAAAGATGTAGGAGGCTGGGGGAAAGAGACTGATTGAGAGTCTGGGTTAGGGTGGACGAAGGAAAAAACCAAAGAGTGATTAGAAAAAGGTGAGGGCAAGCCGTGACTCAGGGGAAAGAGAGGAGTGAGGTGATGTAAGAAAGGGAATGATTGAGGTTAACAAGACAGAAAGACGAATAAAGCAGAGGAGACAATAAAGATTGAGAGAGAAGCAGGCTGTGATGCCCCAGTTTGAGTTGTGGCAGTGTGTGAATGCATTAAAGAGCGAGAAAAATGGTGTGTATGGAAGAAAGAGAAAGAAATGGCAAGTGTGTACACTTCCCAGAGGAGAGAGTTGGTGGAGGCAAGTGGAGAAGGGACAAATGAGAGCAGGGGATTGAGAGATAATCTATGGGAGGGAAAGAGCGGGGTAGCTATCTGCTTAGATCACAGAGCCTGCTGTGCTCTATTGATTCCCCTTCAGCTCTCCTGGTCAGCCCACACTCTGTCCATCTACAGAGACAAAACTCCCCCTGAGCTGAGTGCAGCAGACCCACTTTTACATCCAGCATGGCTCAGTGAGCAGCCCAGAGCCTGAAGTTATCGAGCATCTCAACGCCGCTGATAGGAATCAGCTGAAAATGTTTCCTGCGCCTGTATTTTCACTCAGCTCTCTGGGGTGCATTCAGTGTCATCTGCATCATTCAGAGTAGATGTAGATAACAAATGTACACTTGAATGGTTCCTAGATACTTTATAGAACTTTTAACTTAAATAAATCCCTGCCAGCTCTTCCCAAATCAAGTTTAATAACTTGAAGTGATTGTGTCTTTGAAATCTGGCCTGTGAGAGCTTTGGAATAGGCTACCTGAGGACTTTTATAACAGTTTGTGCTTAGAGGACCAGCAGGTAGCTAGACCTTTTTGGGGTCTAACTGACCGCAAACATAAGTAACATCACCTTTATCAAATGTTCAGTCTCCGTTTGTGGCAAAGTGAAGTATTAATACTTCAATAATTTATACAAATTTGGGTTTAATGAGGTCAAAGGAAGAGGAAAAAAGTATCTGAATTACTGTTTTTGCAATAATTATAATAATTATTTTTACACATAAATCCAAACACTGAGAAATACAGCCAGTGTCAAAAGAACAACAATAAATAAATAACCTCTAAAAACCCAGTTTTATGGACTGGACTTAATGTAATTTATTGCTACGTTTGTTGTGACTTTTAATTACTTAATTAATTACTAGTGAATTACTTTTATCACTGTCTATTTATGTTTTACTTCAACATTTATGGTATAGTTTCTTTATTCTAACCAATTTCCTGCAATTAAATGAAGTACTTTGTAAACATTGAGAAAGCTCCTGTATAATGTGCAATATATAAAGGTTCATTACTGTTACATATTCACATAACACTGACATTGTTTTATTTTTACACTCAGCATATCTTTCTTTTAATTTAATTTGCATTTGATTTAGAATAGTGTCTTTTGTTTCTCTGATCCCGTAAAGCAATTAAGGATGTGAAGAAAATAACATCTGACACACTGAAATTACTGTTCTACATGATGCTATATATGTTATCTGAAGTTTTGTAGAAATGCATTTCTCTTGCAAATTAAGAATCCTACCTTGTTTGAGTTCCTTGCGGTAGGAAAACCAAAATCTCATCCTTTTGCCAAACTTCCCCTCTCAAAACACCACAGTTAAAGGTTGTACAAATGTCTAAAAAGTAACTGCAGGCACTAATTGGGATCAGTAACCGAAGTCTTTGAATTTCCGTGCTGTTATGACTGCTGCCGTGCTGTGAGAGACTTGGCTACCCCGAGGCCATAAAACCAGCTTAGAAAGTCACAGGACCCAAGCATGGTTTTGGATTTGGAATCACAAAAATCAAACTCATAAAGCCTCTTTTATGATCGTCCTTTCATGTGATCATGAGATTCGTTTAAAAGGGTTTGTGTGTGTGTAAGCATGTGTATGTGTGTTGTGAGTGTGTGTGCATGTTTGCATGTCTAAACAATGTACAAAACGAAAGGTACGTTCAGATGTTTCTTCGTCAGGACCTTAATCTGAATATTGCTGCTGAGGGCAAATACAAAGAAATGTCTTTGTACTCTGTTTTATGAATAAGAACAGCCTCAAGAGGTTTGGCCTTGTTGCCTTCTGTGTTAAATGTCACTTCAGCCTATTTTCAGAATTTAGAGAGAAGATAACAATGGTTTGGACAGGGCTGATTCACGGTGAGAGGAAACACAATACACGTCTTTGTTGATTTTCAAAGAGCCTACAGGCTCCTGTTGTATATGTGCATGCCCTCTGGCTATCTGGGCTTAATAATGATGCCTAATGAATGATATCAAATTCTAGGGAGCAACGGCACTGATGCTTTAATCATAAACAGTTTGGACTGCAGAGTTAATCACTGACTGTGAGAGTGAATTATAATTTACAGTTTACATATCAGGTCATTAAACTGCATATAAAGACATCTATGTAACCAATTAAAAGTGATTATCTGCCATAAAATAATTTCCCAAGAAATCCATGTAAAAGCAATCTGTTACTCTCCCTGTTGCTAGGCAACCACCCAAGAAGAGACTTTTGCTCTGACTTAAACAAGACCATCAGCTCATGCAGATCAGCCCGACCCAGAGTGTGACCTCAAACCTAGCTGTCATGACGAGGCTTCTGGATCAAGCGACCTCTGCCTCTGCATCTGCGGAGGTTGTTGTCGGGGCTGACCTGGGGTGACGGCGACGCCGTTGCCGTTGACGACGGGTCTCTCCTCCTCCTCCTCCTCGGGGGGCTCGATGCTGGCTTTCTCCATGTTGCTGACCGACTTGTTACGCTTCCTCTTGCCCTCAGAGCTGGGTCTGGCGCCCGGCAGCAGCTGGTCCGTTACATTTAGCAACAGAGAGCTGGGCTCGGCCGGAGGTTTCGGGGTGCCGTAAAAGTTATCTGGAACAGAGAGGAGACATTTTTATATGCTAAATACTTAAATTTTGTATGTTAAGCTGTGCTAGCGGCACAGTTTGTTGGTCGGCGACTCCACCACATCCAGACTTAAATTTCTCAACAACTACTGAGAGGGTTGGCATGAAATTTTGTACAGATATTCATGGTCCCCAGAGGATTGAATCTTTAGAACTTTGTTGATCCCCTGACTTTTTCTTGAGCGGCACAATATGGTAGAGGTTTTTGGTTTTCAGTGACAACAGAGCTGCTGTGGACCCTTTTTTTGGGTCACCATTACGCAAAAAAATTGTCCACTAAAAATACCTGCAAAACTTAGCCTAAGCTGTACTTTGTGTTAAGACACTAAACTAAGATGGTGAACATGGTAAACATTATACCTGTTTAACATCAGTATGTTAACATACTTTTGCTCATGACACTGTCAGTATGTTAATTCAAAGCAGCACTGTGGCTGAGTACAACAGCACATCAGCATGGCTGTAGACTCTTGTTTTCTTTTATATATTGTGTAACTAGTCAGAAAAGCTTCTGACAATGAGAGAGAACAAGGACATTCAAGATTTCTGAATAAAATCTAGATTTCTATTAAATCTTAATGATAGAATTCACAGCAATAAAACTAAGTTCACTGCATATAATGTAAATGTGAAGAGACAGAGAGAGTGAGGAGAGCAAAAATACAGCAAAGATGTCGACACAGTTGAGAAATTAAGGATGGAAGGAATAGTAACAGTAGGTTGGAAGTGGTTCATTGCAGCCTCCACAGGAAGGATGAGGTCCTCTGTGCACCTGACACTCTGTTCCATGTTGAAGCCAGTTGATCCATGAACACACAAGCTGGTCAAGTTATAAGATCTGGATAAAGCAACGCATTTGCAAACAAAGAATCTTTGACAGGAACACACCTCATCCCGAACTAATTTCACCCATTTCTGGGGGATATTTGTTGCTGCCAAACTCGTCCGTCTTCTCATCTGCACATCAATCACTTATCAGACCATGCCCGGATTTCCCTGGCACACTGTATGATTGTGCATTTCTGCACGGTTTGGACTGAATAATCACCGTATTTCTCACTAAGTTTCAGTCTCTGGTCAGAGCCAACTACCCATCTTTGGGGACTGCAGTTTTTCACTTGGCTCTGACTCAACAGCCTCTTCCACAGTCTTCTATGTTGATTTTACATTTTCACTGTCTTTCAGTTTGTCTGCTGCCAGCAGCCAAGTCCCTCCGACAGTCTCCATCAGTCATTGTGAAAACCTCATAACTTCATGTTTAGGGATAGGAATTTTTTTCACTTTAAGGGTCACTGTCAAGATTTTCTTTCAGGGACTTATCTGCTCCAAAGGTAGAAAATGATAAAAAGTGCTGCCAGTGAAATGTGTGGATAAAGCAGAGATTGTTTCTGGAAAGATATTAAAGTCTTGAGCTTTTTAAATGTCATTTTTCAGTGGTTTGAGCAGAACAAACAAAATTCCATTCATATCTTTTGTATTGCAGTGGCAGCAGAAATCTCAGCAGTGGATATCTGAAAAACCAGAGCAAATAAAACTGACTTTATCTGCATGGGGTTAAGTGGGAGTTTGTGAGGAACCAATCCTTCAAATCGAAAGGTTACATGCTCCTCTGTGGTTTGAGGAAGGTATACAAGACTTGTAAAAAAAAAAAATTCAAAGCCGAGTAGAATAACTGCAGAAGATATTGTTGTCAAGTTGAACACTAGTCTGTTATTTTTAACTTCTGAAAATCTGACAGTTTGGAGAAGGTTTTCACACAACAAGTTTTTTTGTTTTTGAGACACAGATGTTGGAGTGAGGTGTCGAATCGTGTTAGTCCAAAGTCTGAGAGATGTTCTTCTTTTCACAAAAAGATCAAATGCTACTTGCCTCAGAGGCTTTCTTAAATCCGAGCTCGAAAGACAGCTGAAGATCTTTGTGGTTACAGCCATGGAACAGAAAAGGACATCAGCCATTGTTGAGGTCTGGAGTAGTTCATGTAAGGTTTGCTATGAGATCAGCTTATAGCCATCTCCTTGCTGTGTCCCTGGCAGACCGATCAGACGTTAGAGGACGACAAGTGTGAAAATCCAGAGATTAAATAATGCACCAGGCTTGAGCATTATAGACAAACTCCAGTGTTGACTGCTGGGGAACAAGAAGAATAGCCAAAGAGACTTAAAAAAAAACACAAGTTTGTGTCTTCTTTCGTGTTGGAAAGACCTATTGAAACATCATGTTCATGTTCTGGAAATCATGAAGGCTGCGATGAAAAATGGAGGAGAGTGGCTGTAAAAAAGATTACGGGGACTGTCGGGATTAGAGCCCCCGAACCACAGACACAAATCCTGGAGCCTTAACGAGCTGAAGATTTGCCTCTGAGAAGAAAGCATGCTCCATGTGTGAACTTAAATAACCTGCAGCATCGCAGAAACCTGGACTTTGAAGTTTGAGTAAGTGGTGGAATTGCTGTCACATCAGACAGCCGCGCTGATTTCAGTCTAGAGTCTCACCTACATGCTGATAAAACCATCTTATGAAAGAGAAAAAGAAATGAAACCCTCCATTAGCAAGTTCTCCAAACTAATTCTTGGAAAGACAAGACATTCAAAAGATATGCCAAAGCATGATTAAAATTACCATTTCCAAGCATTTAGAGCCAAGATCATCATACTTTGTTTGATGGTTTTATATTTTACAAAAGAGAAGCAAAATGGAGGGTATTATTTTGGGTTTCCTGGGTTTCAGATGTGAAAGTCCTTTTTACTCCTCTGCACAGACATTAAGAGCCTGACAGATACAAATCAGAGGCTGATACTCATATTAAGATAAATTGCAGTATGTTTCAACTGGTAGTCATTCCAGTAAATGTGGCCACTGTGGCTCTAGCCATCATGCAAAGCACAATTGTTGAGATTCTGGGAAACAAGAACTGACACGGAACAACCTACGTCAGGGAATCTGTGGGAACCTCCTGCAGTTTTACAGCTTCAAATATACCAGAATCTCCTTTAACATTTGACATATTATTTTCAACTAAATACATGACATAAACATTTTTGATAACGATACCTTGAATTTGGCTATATAATAGAATTGTGATCAAGAACTGTATGAACTGAGCAGTGCATTTTACAGCTGAAAAGTTAACTTGTCCGAACTCCTGCTGGACAAACTGTGTAAAGGAGACAATTCTGCACTAAACTGTCTCTACTATTCAACTAACATATGTATAGATATTGACACATCTGCCATGAGCGAATAACGGCTGATATATTCGCCAGACTGATCAATCGGCCAGACTATGTAAACAATATTAGGCGACTCTGGACTCGAATAGGGATGTAAAAAAAATCCAATCACCAAGCTTCAAATTCTGTTGCTTGTTCAGCAAATGGGGAACTGCAGCCAAAGACGTTGCCTTGTAGAATACTGATGATGAATCCAGATGAATTCAGCAACTGGTGTGGTGGTGGTGTTTGCTTCTGTTTTGTTCTGAATTCCTAATTTTCTACATCAATGGCAGCTGAGGCTATAGTCTCAAACTACTGGCCCAGAGGGCAGATCCAGCCCATGTGACAATTTCATAAGACTCCTCCACATGTTTGGAATTTATTGTTAAATGCAGCTGGCAAATTATGTTTTTATTTTTCCAATTTAGCTTGTTCCCCAGGCTTTATAGAGTTTGTAAGAGTTTTTTAGAGTTCAGTGTGTACAACTTACCAACATAAACATTTTAACTAGGACCAACAGCAGAGACAGATTCAACAGAGAGTTGGACAACTCATTATTTTATGTGTTTTCAGTTTTAATATGACTATGGGAAAGTCTGGTGCTCTCAAATGGGAATTTTACAGCAAGAAAATATTTCTTAAAGCAGCAGTTCCACCCACCTTATGACTCAATAGATTTCTTACAATTATTACAAGTATTTGCTTAAACACAGAGTTACTAACAGTGAAATGTCAGGACTTCTGTGTCTTTCACAATGAGACTTGAAGCAGGAACTGAGCCTGACAATTTCCAACTGTATTCTTTGTAATAACAACTCAAACCTCTCTGCTGCTCTAACAGCCAGCTGATCCTCACTACAACCTTCCTTTTAAATTTCACCCCTTCCCCCCTTTCTTCCACATTTAATTGGCCATTAAATTTTTTAAAATATATAAAAACGCTGAACGATGGCCGAGCGACCACGCAGAAGAAACTCCAATCTCCCTCTGCCCGTGGAAAGTAGCTCCCATCGGCGAAAGGATCTAACATTGCTTCTGGCAACCGACCGTTAAATTGGCCATCTGCAATTTTTTTTTCCTCCTTCCTGCAGTGGTGGCAGGCCGACAGAGACCGGAGTCAGGTGGGAGAGAAGAAAGTTAGCTGCTATGTGTTATCTATATAATGGCAGGGGTCTCCTGAGAGTTAGAGGTGGCCAGGCAAACAAGGAGCTGCGTTTTTTTTCTCAGTGGTTTAAAATCCAAGCCTCGGGCCTGTCTGACCACAGGAGAGAGAGGATAGAGAGTGTCTGTTTGTTTTGATTAGACGACTGAAGAGCCACTGCAGCTCAGACCCAAGGACTGAGCCAAGAGAGAGCCAACATGAAGGTACTGCATGGATATGTGTGAGTGTGTGTGTGCCTGTGCACTGGCTGACTCTTCATTCAGAATTTACAGAAGATTCCTTCCAGTGTCCTTCATGACTGATGACACTCTTGTCTCCACAAAGCCAAAAGATGGATGGTTTGAAGCATACTTGTGAGTGTGTGTGTGTGTGTGGATGTGGAGCGATGAGCTCAGTCTCAGCACTCATTCAACCCACTGTCACTCACACACAGAGAGAGAGAGAGAGAGAGAAATGCATGGCGTGCCACACTAACGCATAAATTCCATAAAAATTTTGATATATCACAAAAGAGGAATGACCGCAATCACACGCGTTGTTAAGCGTGACTTAACTAAATCCTTACCTTCATATGTTCCGCTCTCTAGCAGGGCTCCACTTTTCTCCAATTCCATAAACCGGTCAACGGTCACGAAATTATAATCCACCCCTGGGACCTCTCCTTCCTTGGGCTGCCTGGTTGTGCCTGCGGGAGATAAGCGAGAAAGAGTTAGCTGCGAGCGCCTCCTTACTGCTGAGTGAGACGAGACTAAGTAGTCTTTGTCAGTGTTTTAGAAAAGATCAGAACATACGAGAGCTGAAACACACTGACCCTGGCCCTGCTTTAGTCATTAAGTGCCCTCTTTATTCCTTTTTGTCCTTTTCCTTCTTGCAAAGCTGAGACCGAATATTTGAGCAGTGTATTTCTGTGAAGGGGCGGGGGGGGGGGGGGGGGGGGGGGCCCGGTACCATTTCAGGAGCTAAGTGATGCAATTTGGACACCAAGAGGAGAAATCAAGTCAATTTGCATGGAGCTGACAGCATGTCGAGGACTCCCTGACAGGAGCTGCAGCGCTGCCAGCTGACTGAGACACAACAGTGACGGAGATATTTACCCTGTAACAGCAGCATTTTTAAGTCAGGTTCACTGACACAACCATCATCTGTCCTCCAGTTACCGCGACAATGTGTGTCAAAGTGTTTATGATGTTAAACAGAGGTACAAATGTCTTCCTAAACACTTTCTCCTCACCATGCGCTAATTAGACTTGTTAAAACTGATCCCGGCTGTGATAACACGCAGGCACTCTACCCCTGAGGTGCTGAATGGGTTTTCACATCTGAGCGAGGGTTGTTCACACTAAAAGAGAAGCCAGTAAAACATACTTGTTAGACCCTCACTAAGGCATATAAAGTATCCATCTGTGCGTTTTAAAGTTAACAGGGGAACAACTGTGCCACTGATCACCCCTAGTAGGTGGTGTAGGGTGATTTTGACTTTATAAAGACCAACTCTCATCACTCCGGCATCGCTAGACAAGGTTGGAAAAATGACTATGAAAGTTTCTGTGTTGTGGAGTTGCGGGGCCGGGGAGAGCCAAGAGGATAGAGGTTTCAATTTCCATAAACACTGATTATCACACTTTTAACTTCACAAACAGAACTAATCAGTGAAATGAGCTGGTCTTAAGACTACCCACTGGGAAAAAATGGGTATACTTAAGAGAAGATGAAAATTGTTCATTTTCCTAGGTTCACTTCAAAAATAAGAAGAAAAGGGATGGGATCTGCTGCCCCTCTTGATCTTGCTGTCCCTAAAGGCTTCAGTATACTTCAAACAAAATGCTAACATTAACAGAAGTTTCTTGGAAATGTTTGCATTGCTTTTCTTTTCTACTTCTTTATAAACATAAAGTCTTTTAAAACTCATTTTTTCAAACCCACGTCCTGACAGGAATTCAATGTACCATTTACCATTTTACAATTTTCTCCACCTGTTCACATGATTAGTTGTGTCTTTCCTGAGGCATGATTCCAGCTTAAGTGCTTGTTGGATCGTCAAACAGCACCCTTCCAATGTCTGAACAGGCCCCTGTCAATATTTGCAACTTTCTGGAACCAACAATCTGACAACCACATCCACTTTACGCAGCAACTGACCAGCTGTGCAGGTATAAACATCTTTGCCTTCAGATATGATAGAGCAACATGTCATATGAACTACTTCATTTCTCACATACGTTGGCCTTAACTCTTATCACCCATCTAAGATCAACCTAACACTAGGAATATAGAGGTCTTGTCTTGATGCTGCTCACCATCTCAGCATCAAACAGTATTATCAGTGGGGGTTCATTTCAATCATCCATGTAGTTTGATGTTTATAGAAAGTTGAAATGACAATACTGGACTGGAAGATGTTAATGTTCATCTAAAAAACTGAATGCTTTTTAAAGAACTTTTGGGGTGAACGGCAACACGTCCTTAATCAAAAAAACTAGTTCAGAGGATTCAACATTGCAGCTTTTGATAGTTTATCAGAAAAGACTCCAGCAGTTCTTTTCTGCTCCAGACTCCAGCAGTTCTTTTCTGAAGAATCCTTTTCCAATGAACATTTCTGAACTGATGGCCTATGGGTTAAGGCGCTGACCATGAACTGTAATCTCCCTGGTTCTCATTCAGCTGAGGACCTTGGTTGCGTGTCAATCTTCATATTGCTCTCCTCTATTTCTCTCTACTGTCACTAGCAAATAATGGCTTAAAAATAATAATAGAAATATATACAATAACAATAAAAAAATCCTCAAATACATTTTTAAAGTCTTTTCAAGTGAACACCAAAACATCTAATCACAGCTCTAGTCCACATACATGGTTTCAACTTTCTCCAGACAGCATCAAACAATGTAATGAATAGAAAATGAATCCAAATGAGGGCATTAAGCTGCTCGCCAAGTCTTTCCACTGTTGTCTTGTTAATATGCCGATTAATTGGTCCTTAAATGGAGAAACTAAACCCACAAAAGGCTTTATGATCAGCTCATCTGATGGGAACTGCAGCAGTTGCACTCTCACTTGTTTACAGAAGATTTAGTCAGAAGAGCTATTTTCTCTCTCAAGCAATCAAGTTGTCAAACATGACTATCATATGAAATGAAGTGGAACCCTGTGTGTGCAGACCTCCGAGCAAAGATTGGCTGCTGACGACCTTCGGCGCTGAAACATTCCACTGTAACCTGCTGACAGAGTAATTTGTAAGAGCTTATAAAGGCAAATGAGCAGCAGGGAACACTCTTATTTGCTGGAAAAACTGTGCAAGTAGATACGTCAGTATGTGTGTGCTGGTGTCGCACCCCCACTGGAGAGTTTCTTGATTATGTGTGTCTGCATGGGGGCTTGTGTACCCGTCAGATTAGCCTCCCTCATAGGCAGAGCTACTGACTGAGCAGTGCACACACACATTTCAAAGAGGACCTTTGATGTTGGCAGAACTATATTTAGCAGCATCTTCTGGAGGGGACTTCTCTCGGGTGACAATATCCAAAAGGAGGCAACCACAATGCCTCTCGATTTTCAGTCCTTTGTATGTGGGTCATGATCCTATAGTGCAAATCAGCGATTCTCAAAGCATAGCAGCCTTTCTGAAGCGCAAGTATAATGGTGTTGGATATTTTTAGGAAGGTATATAAGCATTATTTACTATGCCTTGATTGCTGAAAATTGGGAAACTCATTAAGGTTAAACACTGCGTCCATCATTGCATCTGCCTAGAGGAGCCTGGATTCTTAAAACCCCTCAGGTGTGTTTTTGGATTTGGGCCAATTCAAGAGTGTTGGAAGCTTTAACTATAGATAGGTATTGTTGTTTTTGGGAAGAGACATCCTTTCTATCCGCCAGGCCCCTTCTTAGTTTGTGAGACAGGCTGAGACAGATGAAGCAAGAGAGATGGATCTCACTAGATAAACTAGATCATATTCAGTGTTCAGTTGGATTTATAATTGTATATGACGAAGTTCTTGTGAAGCCATGGAGCTTATGGGCACCTCCTCAAAAAAGTAACTACATTAGGGCTGTAGGGGCTACATAAATACCATGACCACTGCAAGAACTGTAATTGGTCAGTTTGGACTGTTTTCCCCTAGAAATTTCTTAAGCTTCTCGATAAGGAAGAAATAATCAAAAAAGCTGGAGAAAGGCTTAATAATGCTGTTATTTTAAGTAAGACTAGGTGGGTGACAAATAATAAAAAAAAAAAAAAGAAAAGAAAAATGAAATGGGGATTTAGGATGACAATTCTACCGTCCATACAGCATGAGGAGTTGCTGAGTGGTCTTACGATGTGAATCACATGCTATGGCTTTCACAGTCACCAAAATCTCAACCCAATTGAACACCTTTGGGAGATTTTGGACTGATGTATAAGACAGCACTCTCCACCACCACCATCAAGCACCACATGAGGGAATATCTTTTGGAAGAATGGTGCTCCATCCCTCCAGTGGAGTTCCAGAGACTTGTAGGATCAATGCCAAGGCTCATTGAAGCTGCTCTGGCAGCACGTGGTGGACCTTACTAAGAGACTTTATGTTGGTTGTCAGTGATATTTAGATCATCAACAGTCAACAAAACCAAGTAGCCATCAGTTTCTCCAAAAAAGACGAGTCAAGTGTATTTGTACTCATTAGTTACGCTCTCTATACGCTCTAGCAGTTTGCATTTGCAGGAAATGACCCATGTATGTTCGGGAGGAAATTCAGAAGTGCATAAACACACTGCACCTAATTTCTTCACACTGTCATGTACTGGGAAATCTGAAGAAATATTTTTGTCAGTACAAGTATACTGTATGACTGCAGTGATTTATAAAGAAGAAATCGCATTTGTCATGGCTGAACAACTAGTGAAAAGAAAACAGGGTAGCTGCTCAGAGAATGTTTGTGCAGTAAACAGTGATTGATGTATGTGTCATTCTGACCGCCAAATATCCACCAAATCACCCAGAGCTGAAAAAAGGATGGGCAAAAATACAGAAATAACTGATCAAATGAAATCCAAAATTATACTTTTTACAGAAGATTTTTTGTTGTTTCCTTACCACATCTTTTTGCTCCTGATGATGATTTTAAAGTAGAACAAAAGCCTGAAACTGCAAATTGGTATGTTATTATTGTTATTTTTGAACTAACTCTAATTTATTTCAGCTATCAAATGCTGCACTGCAATAGTTTTGTTTTTACAGAGTAGCTAGATAAGGCCAACCCTCCCATCATCACTCTATATCACAAAGTGAAAAAAGAATGTAAACACAATTACCGTGGGCTATACTGTATAATTAAAGCATGATGTGACACAGAGCTATGGTGCTATGATCAGATGAATTCCGACACTGAACTACAAATCAATTCCTACTCTTGAGACATCTACAGCAGAACTGCTGTGCATGATTGAACAGAGGTATAAATCCACCTTTAGACTTTACAGCTGCTTCTAACAGCCTCCAAAGACAACAGTGTAAAACAAACAGATCATGGCAGTAAGTAGTAAACAAGTGAGTGACAGGACATTTGTCTCTTATTGCAAATGTGTAAGAAATATTTGTGGGAATCAATCGTTCTCTTGGGATGCAACACAAGAAACAAGACAGAGAGGGAGCATGAAAGGAGGAAAGGGGAGCACTGATAATATTAACAGCTATTGAGGTTGTGGTAGTAGTAATAGTAGGAAGTGAGCACGGGGTGAACGATAGGTGTGCGAAAAAGACACAGCACATGTAATGGATGAGAGAGAGGCTTAAGTTGTAGCGTGGGCTGAGGCTCTTGTAGCCTACAGCCACCCTGCTGCTCTCCAGTACGTCCTTGAGCCAAATTCAACTCCACAACCACAGGCCACAAGTCCAACTCTCACTTGTGAAGCTGAGCACCATTACCGGCCGCTCCGGTCACGGCTAACACCTGTAGTGGTTTCATACTGGGACTAGTGCCCATACAGATTACATTAACATGTTAATAAAACACACCGTATTATATGCACGACCTAATCCATGTGTCCGGCTTCACATTTGCACATTGCACTGTAAAAACACTGTAACTGAGCACAATTTGAACCTTTGGTAACTGTGGGCAACGTGACAAAGCTCAACAAGGGTCTAAACAATCTCTGGAAAGCTCTATTTGAAACAAAGGATTTATATCCTGAGGCATCAGAAAGACTCTACTGTGTATTCATGACATGGAGTCTGAATGTGTGTAAAGACCCCGAGGAGATGATTATACCATGAACATTCAAGCTAATCATCTCCATATAGTTATCTAGCAGGGTGGAAAAAAATGTCTCTAATGTATTTGTTATATATTGAATGTAAACTGTAATGTAACTGTAACTGTAAAGCCCTTTTACTAAACATAGACAGAGGGGCAGAAAATGATGCACATTCAATAAGGAGAGACATGAGGTAAGAGCAGTTTCAACATTTGGCATTTTAGGGAGAAAATTAAGAAAGTGAGATGATGGTCTGAGGAAGCAATGGGACACGACACAATGTGCATCATCTCTCTCAGGCTGTCCTGTCCTGTCCTGAGGTTTGGGTTAGATGTGATACCGTTGCTTTCTCATCTTCTATTTGTGATTTGGGGTGAAATGTCTTGAAAACTACTGAATGGACTGCTTTGAAATCTGGTTCAAACATTCAGGATGAACTGTAGTAGCTTTGCTGATCTGCTGATGGGTCCTCTAGTGCCATAGTGAGGTCAAAACTTGTGTGATACTTTGGCATCAGCTGTACTTTGTGTTAACTTCTAATAAGCAAACATTAGCATGCTAACACATCAAACTAATACAGTGAACAAAGTAAATATAACACTAGCTAAACATCACCTTGTTAGCACCGCCATTGTGAGCATGTTAAAGCGGTGGCGTAACATGAATACTGCTCTCCCCTGGGTGTTGCCTTTCATGTGTGACTGACGAGTCAATTAATTAGCCAGTTAGAACAGTGGCTTGTCGAACTCTGTGTACCATGAGCTGTGTATGGAGAACTGCAGAGGAAATCTGTCGTTTAGCTGTCATGGAGTCATCACCATGAAAAACACAAGCCACTTCTGTCAAGTGACAAAAGAATTTTACTGCAACCTGCAAGAAATCTAAGCAAACAGGATTTCTGGTTTCATTGTTGGCATTTTATAGAGCTCAGCAACAGGTGACCATTTTCCCTAGTGTACTGATAACCGGTGTCAGTGACAGTACTTACATTAATTAGACAACTAGAGCACTGCGCATATTTTACTGTTATTGCTGTAGCTTTGGGTGGACATAAACATTAAGCAGCTTGTTGGCATCACTAAATTAATGTGTCTATCTTATTCCCTCTGGTTTAAAACACACACACACACACACACACACAATACAATACAGGCTTTGTTAGCCATTCGTTAAGTGCTTGTTTGTCTTGAATGAATTGAATAATTGCTGTGTGACTTTGTAGTTGCAGTATGAGAAAATATGTAGTCTAGGTAGCAGCCACAGTGAGGTGACAGACTGCAAGAAAGAACAATCATGTCTACTGCCATACTTGCTGAAGTCTCCTCTCCTCTTTTCATCTTCCTCTTGCTACTCAAGCGTGCAGGTATGTAATTTCATCTGTGATATCTCTCTAAGTTGTGTTGAAGTTTAAAAATGAGTCTCGAACTCAGTTTGTTTGGATTTATGTTTGACACAAGGAAAGAGGAATAGAATAACTTCCCCTAAACTTCATTTTTTACAGCAGCTGCTGCTCATTCAATCAGAGGGAGAGCTCCATCTTTGTTATTTAAAAAAACCAATCAGGTTAAATATTTAATTATTAACAGAACAGGTCTGAGGTTGGAGACAGGACCAACTAGCTTCTAGCCTGCAGCAGAATCCACCATCCCTGTTGTTGTTATAACAGTCCAGTGGCGTGGACAATAGCCCAGGCTGGACGTGTAAAGGCCAGATCTTGCCTACTAAACCCTCTGTTGCCATTGACAGTGCTGGCTGACCCATTATAACCACCCCTAATCTTACCATTAGCCAATTCAAGTGAGCGGCATGTGCACACATTAGAGGGATGGATTAGTTGCATTTCAATTTGGGAGGACAATGAACTGCTGCGTATACTGGCTGCTTTCGCTGCACTCTGCCTTCGCAGACAGCAAGTGTGGCGATGTGCTTATTCACTGTTTTCGCTGATGATCTAAAGCAGGGTCCTTAATCGCTGATTATCATTTAATGTCAAAGTCTGTTGAGAGCCCAGAGGCTACTGTTTTCACTAGGCTGGTGATGAAACTTAATATCATTCAGTCATTGGTGTTTTGCTTCTCTGGCAAAGCACAGTTACAAAACCTCCTCTTGGTTGAATTAAGTCCTTTCTTGCCTTCTACTACTTAGTTCGGGGTTTCACTCCAGTTTCAGTCAGGATTTCGGTGAGGATGGCATGTGTCCTTCTTATTGACGGCAGCCAAGTAAATATGGGATGAATTGGAGAAAGCCAGGCACTGAACCACACTCCCTGCCTGTTGTCCTTTTCTCCCTGAATTCATTAATAGCTCTGCCCTCCAGGAGGTGTTGGGTGCTGCCTGACCAGAATAGCCAGTGACTGCATCCTCCCTCAGGGAAGAGAGGAGGTAGAGCAAGCAGAGGGCGTGAGAATAAGAGGTGGTAAAGAGATACACAGGGAGAATCATCATAGGTAGTGACTTTGAATGAGGATTAATCTCCTGGCCTAGTAAACTTTCACCACAAGGCAACACATGTTGCAGACCAAATACTCACTGAAATGTACTCCTGGGAGAAGTTCTAATGCCACTTTAAACTTACAATTTTTCTTTAACATCTGTGCCGCTAAATAATTCATTTAATGGACATTAAAGACAAACTATCAGAAATAAAGTGGGTGCAGAAAACGCTATGGTTAAGTGTTCAACTTTCTCTGATCATTATAAGTTTTCTCTTCAAAACATTATGCATGATATTCCCTTTGCAGCTGTTTCTTGCTGCTTGTCAGCTCATAGTAGCCAACACTGGTTGCCTGATAAATGCAGCGATAACAAAAAAAAAAAAAAAAAAACTCTCAATTTTAGCTGATTTATTATTCACATATCCACAACTGTAAGTAAGGTATTATATAATCTTAGTAGGTTCCAAAGCTGCAAATGCTGAGTTTTGATCAGTGTTGAAACTTGTGTAAGAAGATCAAGAGGGCTGCTTGAAATCCCAGTTTCTTCGGCACATGTCAGTATGATGTGGAGCAAACCTCAATCCTGCAGCTTCATCAAATGAAGGACAGGTTGTAGCATCTGATAATGTAACACCCTGTCAAAATGGTAGACTTCCCTGTAAATGGGCTGAGAATGTATTAATGCAGTTAAATGATGCTGACATTAATATCCGTAATAGCAATCTCAACTTAAGTTGACTGTATAATATTCTCACAGTGCCAAACTTAGAATCCAACAGTTTCATAACTTGTATGAATAAGTAATCATTTGAAACTTCTAAATTAATAGTGGCGTGGTCACACTACAAAATGACCAAATATTACATGGTAATCTGATTACATTAGTATTCTCTGGAGTTTTATAAGCGTTGTTTCTAACAACATCATTATTTTAGTTTAATAAACACATTTATTCCTCATAAAATATTTATTATAGTGTGTTATTCTGCTAGATAGTCCATCTATCCATTTATTTATACCAAAATGACCTCAAAATGTCAATCCACATTTGATATTTCGTTGTTTGTTTTTAACATGAAAATGGTATCTTCCCTGTGTTGCTATATGTAACTTTGGTGAGCGAATCTACAATCTCCGGTGAGAGAAGTGCACACCTGATAGTCAGCGGCTTAAAATGCTGGAATCAGGCCCAGCAAGTGTGTAATGCTGAACTGTAGATCAGTTAAAAGAGTAGGTATTCAAAACCCAGCGTTTTATCTCAATATCATGAGGAAAATATCAAAATTTCTAAGTGGGTTTGGCGTGTTTGTTAAAAGCTGACCTTCAATAAACCGGGGATCATCAGGAATATACGTTGTATGTTTCAGTTCAGTGAGTGGACTACACGGTCGAGCTCGTTGAAACAATTGATGAAAACAACACTCCCCTTGGACTCTGAGCTAAGCACAACAACTACCACTTGGTACTGTTGCTCAGCAAAAGTTACATTTGTCGCTTGAAATAGCAAAATCACTACATAATGATTGTATATGAATATATGAAGAAGCCTTTAGTTGTCACAATAATAAAAATTTGTAAAATGAGCGTGATTTTTTAAAACTAAAACTGAACTTCTGAAGAAATGATTTATCATGTTTAACTGAGATTAAAGACATATAGTAAATCGCGGTCATTCTCTGTGAGGTTAGGAGAGAGAATCAGGAACAAGATAATCGATAAATAGCTGAAATCTGTTTAGTAGTAAAATCACCCAAACGAAAATTGCTGACAGTCGTTTATGTCACCATTTTCTAAACAATTAATCAGACATATTACTCTGTAATGAAAATAATCTTCAGTTAGCCCTACTTCTAGTGCAACAGGCAGTGAGGCAGGAGGATAAAAACATATCCTCTATTTAATGGTCATGTGGCACCTTCATCTTAATCTGCACATTAACAACGATATCAGGATTTCTCGGCTCAGTGCGTTGTTACTCAGAGCGTGCACAGCAGTCAAACACTTAAGCAGGTAAACTGCCACAGGTCTGACGGTAGCAGATAGGCTTATGCTGCAAAGAGCTCTCATATTGATAAGTGCTGTATAAAACACATTTGGGACCAAAGCGGTTTGTGAATCCAAAAAGTTGGCAGCAACAGTAGAAAACCTGACATTCAGGATGTAAGTCATATACAGAGTATTTGTAGGCCAATCCCACATGTGATACAGTCTGCAGCCACGATAAATATACACAGTGTAAAACAACCTACCCCTAGGTTCATCATGATATCATCATTGAGAACTGAATCAGAGTCAAAACTATCCCCGTTTCTGTCTCTGGTGGGATGATGTGAATGGCTCCTTTCATACGCATCTCAAGCCTCCCTCTATTTCCATGCGCCACTCCAGCATGCCACTAAAGATTGCCTTTGGTCTTGCCCGCATCTCAACATCCATGGGAATGAAAGCCATCACGTTTGCAGGGGTGGGAGAAAGATAAAATGAAGAAAGAGATACCAAAAAAAAAAAAGGCACCTAATAATAATTCCAGGCTGCGGAGGAGAATCTTGACAGGCAGCTGAAGCGGCGTTCGCCAGCTTGACTTAATCTGGAGTGATCCCAAAAAAATATCATAGAAAACACAAGGAAGCCGTTTCATTTTCTCACATTCACTTTCTCCTGAATCCACAGGACTTCCGCATGGAAAACACTCTCTCTCTCACACTCCCCTGGCCGACAACAGGCAGGTGTAAAGAGCAGAGGAAGAAGAGGAAGAAGAGGGCAGAGATATGGAGAGATTGAGGAAAGCTGATGTCATCCATTCCTGGCCCTGGGTGGGTGTTTCAGGGTGTGTGTGTGGTGATCAGGGATGCGAGCGTGCTGCTGTGTCAGCCTAATCCCTCCCAGCCAGACGCACTGGCCCGAGCACAGCCTGCAATGACACAATCTGTTTTGTCGGGGCCTGACCCGCTCTGCTTCTATTCATTTTATAGCAGCCATGTCACGACCGTGCGGCCCGAAGGCTCAGACGTACCGTTCTACCACAACAACAGCCGACGCATGTCCCATCAAACCCCCGTTTCAGCCTCTCTCCATCACAGCACCATCTACCCTCTCCGGTCCTCCAGTGTCAACAGCTCGACATCGGGAAAGCCAGTTGTGTGTTTCTATTAACCCCTCCGACCCAAAGCGAGAGTTTGAACCCGGCGACAGCCTGGTGGGTCAGAGAGCTGGAATAATCATCAAACTCTGCATGGTGGTAATCATCTCATACCAAGACCTAAGCCCTTTACCAAGCCTTAAAAGCTATCTCATACTGCCATCACCTCTGCCCCTTTCCTGCTTTCTGACCAATAACGCTCTGTATGTGTGTGAGATGTGTGTGTAAAGGGGCTTTGCAAGCTTTACCTCTACTGTTCGAGCGACGGAGGGGGACTTTGATTACAGGCGCAGGGATATTCAATCATGCCTGTGTTTTCTAGTGTGTTCTCCAACACATACACACTTTCCCCTTCGAGCCACAGGCTGTTTTTGCTGTGGTTCCCCTCCATTCATTTATGGGATAATGCCTTAGTCACAACATGTCTTGGCTGGGTATGATTTCTGTTTGGGGGAAGCTGATATTTTCTTTTGTTTTGCTCTAATTAATCAGTGATGAGTGGTGTGGTGATTTTGGAAGAAATATGATGATTTACACGTTAACTAACAACTTCTGCTGCTATATCACCCATCAACCATCTCTACGTAGGAAAATGACAGCTCTGATTGGTAGACTGCTTCTCCAGTTAAAGGAAACTGCCTTCACTAAATATAACGCAAGTCCTACTAAAATCACTTGACAAATCAGAAATATGAGCAGGAATGTAGAGGTCTGGAACTAATGCAAAGTATATCAATATTACATTTTGGTGAATGTGCATTATACAAAGATGTTGCATTTTTGTAGCCACTAGCAGTTGCTCTTGCACGTCAACCACCAATGTATAGGCAACGTCAATCAGTGAATTTGAGGCAAAATCTTGAGTTATACAGTCTGCACTTTCATTTTACTTCACTGGATATTAGGCAACTTGTAGTCTTCAGAAAGGTAGTCTGTACTAATTCAACGGTAACCGTGTGACATCTGTGTGTTCCTGACTGAGTTATTACTCTAAGAAAAGAACGGTGCACTTGACTAAATTTCATCAATCACTTTGTAAGGTAAATGGTGAGTCAATCAAGGGCACATAAATCAGAGTAAAGACAAAGCCTGTATTCCCTGCATTGTAATTACATGACGATGAATAAATATTTTTGCTAGGACCTTCCTTTTTAACCAAGTGCTGTTGCGTATTTTGTGTTGACACTGTAACTTAAAGAGCTCTAATGATGGCACTTATGATAAATTGAATGATACTCATGTGGCTTCGTGAGGAACAAAGTTGTCACTTGAGGTAAGTATTGATTTTGTTGTCAGTGTTGAACTCAAGTCATGGGGTTTTCATGCCTCGCTGAAATCATAAAGAAGTTGTCCGAAAGCATTTTTAAAGTATCCCAGCTAATACAAATCCATGAAGAACGAGAAGTAAATTTCTTTTTAAATCCTCCAAATTATTCATGAATTCTCTCTTCCTTCTGTTGGTTTGCTCAAGGAAAAAAGAAGAAGGAAAAAGTGTTCTTAGACTTCAGAGTAACATGCTATGCTCAGGTAAATAATGGTTTGGAAAATGTTTCCATTAATAATAATGAAGGTTACAGCATTTAGATAGGCTCGCTCCTCTGAAGGTGGACTGAAGGATGGAGGGCGAAGGAGGAGGTGCTAGGTGGTGGTGAGTTCAACCAAATGAAGAGGCAGCTTATCAGAAGAAATGAACTCAGGTAAGTCTTCTTTTTCAAGGAATTGTTGTTGGAGTACTCAGTGTTATCTTTGAATTAAATACGTCTCTCTTATAAAGAGAGTCTTTTCTTTAACAAATTCAATGATCTGCCAGCATGAAGAAGGACTGTTGAGGAAACATACTGTATATAGTGCTACAACTGATATTCATTTAACTTGGATTTAATTACCTTAAACAATGGACTTTGGCTGGTGTGTGAGGCATCTAAGGTTTTAGCTCTTCCGTAGGTAACTAAAAAGGGAAGTGCTTTCAGTATTTTTGAACCTGGTGTTTTGGTGTAAATGATTGATAGGGTTAAAAATCTTTGGAATCGGCCTTGATGTTAGATACTGCAAAATACTGATATTTTGTGGTATTTTACTTTATATAGAAGGATCAAGATAACTTCTTAGTATTCAGTAACTCCTATGCTCTACTGTGTAGTGCCAATGAGATCTGTAGCAAATGTTTCTGTTTTTAACAAAAGGATCTTACTCTGTCTGTCTCTGTGAGTCCTATCCATAATGTTGTCAGATGCTTATAACGAGCCTGTGATTGGCAAAACAAGCTCTTTAGTGGACATACTTCAGTGTGGACAAATTCCCATTGGATCACACTGCAGCAACTGATTCTGATTTATAATTCTTGTTCTGCTCAATACTGCACTGATTCCACAGATTTTGTCCCTATCAATCATTTACCCAAAAACATGGGCTCATGGGCCCCGGGTTCACAAACACTGCCTGAGTTTCAAACTCGACCAGCCGAGCGAAGAGGTCAGAAGGTTTTTCTTGAATATTCATGTGAAGACTTTACAAATTGGAAACTCTGATATGAGATGGGCCTTGAAAAAGCAAACCAAAACCCTCTCTCTCTGGCTGCAAACAAGCACATCCTATGTAACAAACAGATATCTCATCTAACTCCATCTACAACTAATACCCACTTTGTATTGAATCAATATGGAATCAAATTTTCTTTTTTGTGTTGCTTCTAAAGCTGTAATTGTTTAGTGGCTGAAACCCCTCTTGAATTACCAGAAACTTCTTTTAGCCCCAATCTGTCCACCAAATTCCATGGTAAAATCCACACATAAATACTGTTGAAAACACAGCTCAAACACAACTTCCTCTGCAGTAACAGTACAGTATCTTAAATAAATTAGAACCTCTGGGCGCTCTATAGCCCTCTTCCCCCCCTCTCACCATATTTTCCCTCTCTCTCTCACACACACACTGTCTCTTTCTTGCATTCCCTCTTTGATACAAGTGTCCATTAATTCCAGGATCAGTGCGGACTGCTCTGAAGCCCTCCACGGCCATCCATCTCGTGCTTAGCCCCAGTGGACAACGACTCTCGTCGACAGATCAAATTCCACCTCCACAAATAATCCCTCACCAGAATGCTGCCAGCGCGCTCTGAAACTTTAATTGGGATCCTTGTGGTGCTCACTATGGCCACTTTCAGCCATGTAATTAGGTTTCTCTTCCTATAGAGTTTAATGGTTGTGGGGTGCAGGTGGCGAGGCGATGGGGGAGAGAGAGAGAGAGGACAGAGGAGAAAAAAGAGAGAGGGGGGAAAAACCCAGACTCTTCGTTTTACACTAGGCTTAATCCAATTTCACCCCACAGAGAAATCATCTATTACCACTTATATACTTTCAATACGGGTTTTGTAGGCCAACGCAAAAACCATGGAAATCGTATTGAATATCAACCTCATTGATTTTTGGATGTGAGCAAGTGCCTTCCCTTTGCTCTCAGTGTCTCTTTATTGACCCCACACCTTTCAACCCCGGCTCCACTGGCAAATGCATTGCTCCACTTAGGGAGAAACTAAAAAATTCTAAACACATTTTAAAACTCCCGAACAGAATGCAAATGGCCAGAAGTTTCTGGAATAATTAATTTCTACCCACTTGTGGGCGATTAGAGAGTCAATCAAATGAATAATATGTATAAGCACTCTATCAGAAGGCAGTGGCACAGTCACAGGGGGATGAATGGATGAATGGATGATGAGAGAACAGTAAGCAGCTTAATGGCAATAAACACAAAAGAGACACACCCCGGAAAGAGAGGACTGACAGAGAGGGGAGAGAGTGAGGTAAAACGAGATGGTACAAGCGACACCATGGACATACCACAGTGATTAATAGGGTCCTCACCCGTCCAGGTAAGAGAGGACATAGGTAATTCTGGGTGGCTATTCTGACAGTTCCTCAGCAGTAAAAAACAAGGTGATGACTGACACCTGAAGTCGATTCTAACTGTGTTTGTCTTGAAGACTGATCGTCTTGCCCTTAAAAATGTCCAGCACTGAAATAAACAGCTGTGCAGACTGCTCAACACCCACAAGGCCAAATGATCAGGCATCGCATATTTCCTGAAGATGAATTCCCTTGTCATTAAGAGTTTCTGACATAAGTTTAGATGTTTAACTGGGGAACTCGGTGTTTCTGAAAACTCTGATGCTGCATGTTTATCCAACCTAAAAAAAAAAAAAAAAAAATAGAATGCCTGAAAAGGCATCAAGCGTCAACGCCTCAAATCAGTCCACTGTTCAAATATACGATTTAATGTAACTAGATAGTACTACATTGACCAAGCACAGTGTTTTTAACCATGTAAGGCAGTCTGCGATTATACAACTGCCTCGAGTTTGCCCCGTGATATAAAGGCTCACTATTCTTGCAGCATGGCAGTGTAACCCTTATACATTGTCACATGATGTGAATGGATCCATTAAAATCACTGATTAGGCTAGGCTTGATGATTGACTGACTGATGAGCAACTACTTTGATAATCATTTTATTCTCATCTCCTTGTTAAAGCTTCTAATTGTAACATTGCTTTTCTTTGTCTTATGTGACACTGTTTAAGACACATTATTGTAAGTGTGGTATTAGTTGGACAATCTGAGAACATCACCTTGAAAACTGATAGACATTTTCACTATTTTCTGTCATTACAGAAAAATTATCTAATTACTGATTAAATGTGCTCCAAGATTAGTATAAGATATATAAACGCCTCAACTTTGAATAATAATTTGTGTCTGATGTTTAAAAAAAAAACTAATTTGTTAATCAACCACTCAACCACATTATAAGACTAAATTCAAGAATCTATGAATCATAAAATATTGTTCATTTCAAAAGATTGCTGGAGACAAGATGTCTCCTTCACTACAAATCCATTCTCAGTGTATGTTCTGGGAGCTTCACATTCCACATCACACTTCAGTAAATTGCATGGTGGATCACAATGATAATAGTATTTAAATACCCAATCAAAGTGCATATACATCATTCTGAACTGTGAGTCAAACATTCCAAGTGAAGTAACTGCAAGCAAAACACATTTTGAGAGGAGAGGCACTAATAATCAATAGCTGCAGCTATATTAAAATAAATAATATCACAGAAACACTTAAAGCAGCTGTTGTAAAGGGAGGCGTGTGCAGCGACTCCATCAAGCAGTACCCGAGCATTGTCTGTCTAGGAGTTAGAGAGAATTCTCAATCACCTGTTTCTGTCACCTCAGGAAAGAGGAAGCAAGGTCAGGAATAACAGGGATGGGGCGAGAATTAACAAAAAGCGGCATCAGGAAAAGGGCGTCGCTTTACATGATGCACTTTTTCCAGTGACAATGACAAAGACACCCCATGCCACAGCACTTTAGAAATGCATTATAAGGTTATATAATCTATGCTATAAAACATGCGGCATAAAATCACCAGCAGGACCATCACAAACAAACGTAATTAAATACATAATGCACATTCAAACTGCCATACCTTGTTCTTCGCCGCATCAGTTGAGGAGGGAGGGCGAGATGAAAATAAAATCCATTTTATTAAGAGTAAAGGACAATTTCTGAGTGGTGCAAAAACATCATTATGACTACAATGGTGAAGGTATTGGCAAACAATGGCGCTCAAGTGATTCATTCATCACTTGTGTTATGTTAACCTTTCTTCCTCTGCCCACCTGCAGAAACCTCCAGCATTAATCTGCCTCCTTGTGGTAAGCTGACAGTTGAATGGAAGTGTGGGCACAAACATGTTGAGCCACCAAACATGTTTGCATAGTTCAAATTACATATAGGCTGTGTGTATGCGTGTCTAGGAGGTTTAGGTTTTTTTTAAGCGTGTTTTGCGTAACTGTATGCGTGATGGTGAAGTCATTGTATGCAGTGGCATTGGAGAAGTAAGTTCTCCACGCATTTTTCTATAGTTTGTGGATAATGAAGTCCAGGTCTAAAGACCACGTTGTTATGGGATCACACCACTCAATCAACATATTGACATTCTTACCCGGTACTCTGTAGTCATTACTACTGCGTCGCCACTCATGTGATCCCATTACTAGATGGTCTGTAGTTTTACTTGATGTCTTAGAGAGGATGGGAATAACTGAAACTGGGATGCAGTGATCCGTGACTTAAATAAATGTGGACTAGGGGCATAAAGTAGGAGACCAATAGCTCCTTCCCTACTTCCAAACCCCCTACTTGCGGCGCCCTTGGTTGGACCACACCGATTTTCAAATTCGGCCTTCATTTTGATCTCAGCTACACACCTCTAACTTTTGTGACTATCTCACAGTTTCATGGTTGTGACACTACCGCACCGACAAAATCTGTCCACAGACATAGATATATACACAGATATATAAAGGCATATAAACACCTGCCAAATTAGTCAAAACTGCCTCTGTGGTAGTTCCTACTTCAGTAGGTGTCTCCAGAACCACATTTTGCCACACAGACACACACACACACACACACACACACACACACACACACACACACACACACACACACACACAGACTCACAAGGCTACAATGCTACAGGTAGTAGAAAGTGAAGCAAAAAAATTGTCACATCAAAACATTATCATTAAACTCTAACCCTAAACAAATAAGATAGATAATAAGCTCTAACTGTATATATTGAATTGTATGTCTGTGGGAACATATGTGCGTGTACTTGTGTATGAAGCCTTGGTCTGTGTGTGTCTGCGTGTGAGTCTGCTGGCAGATAACCACGCTGTGTGCGGCTTAGTATTCACCTATCTAGCCCGTCCCCGCGTGGAGCCGATGGAAGCCCCTTATCACGGACCCTCAAAGCCCCACGTCCCTCAACTCAAACCGCCTGCAGAAAAGTGAGGCAGAAATAAATAAAATATGCAGGAAAAGAAGAGAAGAAAGCTCCCAGAAACTGTTATGTTTTTTTTTTCCTGGAGATGTGGCATGCATTCTTGTTTGTTAATGAATATGCCTGCCTAGACCTTAATGTCCTGGATGGGGGAAAATGAAAGGGGGTTATAGAGAGGCTTGAGGGATTATAGAGGGATGATACTTGGAAGCCGATGGGGAGAAGGAACTTCAGAAGGGACTGAATAAAACAAGTCAAGTTCTTATGAAAGACATAGAGGAAATGGAGAGAGAAAAGAAGTGGTGATAAATGGCTGTCATGGGAAAGTAAAAATCCACATACTGTCTTTACACAAGAATGAGGCCTGAACACAATCAGTGAGGGATGATGCAGCAACGTGCTCATGTGTGTAGAAATAAAGAGGGGTCAGTCAGGCATTTTCTTTATCATCCATAATCCCATGAGGGGTGGTATAGAGAGAGCTAAGCATCATGGGACACATTTTTTCCTGAGTCCCCAGGGACAGGATGGCTCATTTCCATCTCAGAGTTGGTTTGGCTTGATGGAAAAAACGTGGAGAGAAGGCAAGGACGCTAGCAGCGAGAGATGATGTTGATCAGCGAATGGGCACAAAAGACTCATTAGACCTGATGATTCCTTTTCAGGAGACACTGTGAGTATTTTTGACATTAAAAAAAGACACCGGTTGAGGTTGAAGGACAGAGAAGAAAAAAAGAGGAGAGAAAATGGCGAGGACATGCTGAAAATGTACAACTGAGATGTTCTCTGCTCTTTGCGAAATTGACGGCAACTTTTGGTCATTAGATGAAGTGATGAGAGTTGTGCTTTTACAATTAATTGCTCAAATTAATTAACAATATTAATAAATGACTGATTACTGATGTTCATTTAAGAAAAAGTGTGACATTTTGGGGAATACACTTTTACACTTAGTCTCAGAGATTTAGATGAAAACACTGACACCATGCACGCATTCTTACCCTAAATACAAAGCTATGGCCAGAGGCAGGTTAGCTTAGCTTAGCGTAACGACTGGAAATGGGGGGAAATAGCTAGCCTGGTCTGTCCATCTCAGACTAGCTGTTCCTCCCTTATTTATTGTTAAGATAAACTAACAATCTGTTAATCCAGATTAACTGCTGAATATAAAAGTTTTTCTCAGATCATCCACTCAGTCAAATGTTGCAGTGAGATTAAACTGAACTATGGTGCCATCACTTACATTACATCACTTCTGTGGATGCCAAAATGGTCTTCCCTCAGTGAAAAATCTATCATGATGGGCGAAGGCAAGTGATGGAGAGGTGGGGTGGGGTGGTGAAAATACAACATCCTGCACACCTCCACCTGGTTATCCAGAGAATATAAACCAGGTCGGAAGAGTTTGACAGCACCTCATGATGGGTGGTTGTCCGTTTGAGTGACAGATGTGAATGGCCTTTAAAAAAAACCTGATGGATAGGTGGGAGAAATAGCTGAACAGTCATCCCCAGAGAGCACACAGGCTGACAGGCACAGAGAAACTAGTTAAACTGAAAGATTGGAGGTGAAGTTAAAATACAAGCTACAATATAATGGAATGCATTCATCAACCCTCCTTTAAGATGTGGTGTTGGAGAGCTCTTAAATGTTCACTATTAGAAATATTTGCAACTAACTGACAAGCAGAACATCTGTGAAGTCTACATACTGATAAGTTGCGATCCTGTTAACTGACATTTATGACTTTTTAAAAGGTCCACCTTAATCATTTCTTACTAACAAAAGCACCTTGAAATTCCTCATTGTTCAGAGGTTTTTATCTGTCAAATTTGTTTAACGAATATTTTCCTTCTTGTTTCATTACTTCCCACATTATATTTTAAACTGACTGACTGCCAAATGTTCTTTTTCTCCTTATGTAAACACATTCATGATGAAGTTGTAGCCAGTGCTAACCTCAGTGACAAATACACTGTACATAGAACTGCCTCACAGCAAAAGCCACCCAATTTCACCAGTTGAATGCTCTTAATGTGGAGCAGCAGCAGTGGGAAATGTTAGGTTTGTACTGGCAGTAACCTAATACAGCTCTGATATGGCTGTAGCACAGTAAACAGTGAAGCTGTAAATCCCTTGTGCGTTAAGAAGCAACTTGAATCGATTGCAGGAATGGCAGACACTGCCACTAACAATGAAAGAGAGTTAATTACTGAACATAAATACACTGACTGGCAAATGCAGAAAAAAGGGCAGCATAAATAGTATAAAAATAATTTCATTTCATGACAATTTTAAGGTTTATAGCTTTAACTGTAAAGTTTCTTTTAATTACACTTATTTACATTTGTGAACAGTGGTAAAACTGGTCTTTTAAACACAGAAAATTCACCTACAGAGTCTTCTGTTATTGTTAAGATCTGAATATATGTTTGATTTTTATGGTCAGAAACTTATAGATTGGACCTTTTGGTAAATAAATATTTATCCAACAAAATATCAGGTAAATGAAACATAATATTTCAACACTAATAATGGAATTCAGCCAATTACTGAGCGTAAAGTTAATTTGAAATTAAATGAGTGATCTCAGGCATGGTTTAAAAATGTATAGCGTGCACATGTTATTAAAGTGAGTGCATTCTTATTTGTTCATGTGAATTAACAGAATTGCACAAAATAGAGAAAATGAGGGGATAAATAAACTAAAAGGCGAACGCAATATTTATGGCGAGCACTCAAATTAATGAAAATGTGCATGAAGTCTGTTTCATGGCCATGCTGCTAGCATCTTGTGTCCTTAATGTTCGAAGTCTTGAAGTCTCTTCTTACTCCTACTCTCTGTGCTGCACTGATTGCTTTCCAACACAAAAGTCAGACAAAAGGCCAGAGTAACAGTGGAGGCTAATTAGAACAAATTCTGGGATATACATGGGGAGATGAAAGAGGAGTGAGTAAGTGGGGGCTGGAGAGAGGCTGAAGTGGGTATTCAAATTTAATTCCGTTCAAATAACTTGTCATTGTGCCTTACACAAATGCAAAGTGAATTTGAAACTTTGGCTTTATGGCACTGCATGTTCACGGTTAAAACACAACAACAGAAAAAGCAACTGTAAAATGTGTGTTAGCAGCAGCACCAGCAGAGCCATCTTGCCTTTCAGTGGAGCTAAAATGTCCTTCTCTAGCTTAATTTACTCTTCCATAGCTCAAAAAGAAATGGACACATAGCTCAAACAAGCTATTATTTTGAGTGCTGATTTCTCTGTCAAGTATTTTTGTATTTTTGATCGACATGTGACACCATCAGACTGCTTGTTTTTCCTGACCAGCAGATACATCTTCTTTCAAGAAGTCATAAATGTCAATGCACATATTTGGTCCTTCCTTCACGTAAATGTCTTCTTTTCGTTGATAGACCAGGATTACTGCCTCATGGCTGTATGCCTCCACCAACCAGTCATGTTACAGGAAAATATGGTCACAATCTCCTCTCCTGATCCTAAGTTAAGGCCAGAAAAGTGTTTGTGCAGAACATTATGACGTTACAGTGAAGCTAACCTTTCACTTTTTGGATATAAAATGTCATCACTTCATAATTTTATCCTTTTTTAACATTTGTGCTAAATTTTGTGTTAATTAGAATAGGAATTCTTGAGTTATGGCCAGAAACGTATTTTGTGAGACCAGAGTGGCCTTGACTTTTGACCTTTTATCACCAAAATCTAATCAGATCATCCTTGAGTCCAAGTGGTTGAATGCGCCAGATGTAATGAAATTCCCTCCTGGCATTCCTGATATATAGCATCCACGAGAATGGGATGGGACGAATGTCCGTACGTATGGACAAACCAAAAACAAAATACCTGAAGCCACAGCTGTCGGAAGCACAAAAATATTATCTGTTTGCAATTACACTTCCTACAAAACATATTTTCTGTTGCTAATTAGTTGCACATAAATGTCATTTCTCGGAGACAGGGTTGTAACCCAGGGTCCCTTTATTTCTTTTACCTCTTCCTTATTGCCAATCATCATAACTATCACCCTGATGTCGACGTTGCCATTGATTCATTTTCTGACAATCAACAAAATGATCAATCAACTAATTATTGAAGCTCTAGTGTTGAGTATACATGTCATTACTGTATGTGTGTGTCAAAATAAAGTGAAAAAACCAGTATGCTTGTCCCAGCAGGATGGCAATGCATATTTATGCCCCTATTCTCATTATTTTCCATTAATCTACATCAGGCTAAAGGCTTTGTAATAGACATTGTGTGTCATGGGAGAGGCTGCTCACAAACACTGCAGAGGAGAGATACACAAACAACCTTGGAAAGAGAGAGAGAGAGGGAGAGAGAGGGAGCGACAAACAGGGGAGGAGAAGTGGTTTATCATCTCTTCCCCTCTTTTTGATCTTCTAATTAGCAGAAGATGTGAAGAAGAAGCAGAAGAATGGAGTTTGGAAAAGGGACGTGGTGGGTAAGTGAGTAAGACACATATAGACAGAAACAGGGAGAGAGTAAGACATATCTGTTCCAAGCCTATCTCACAAATCACTCCAACCCAATTTCATTACAGTCTAATCCATCCTACAACCATGATAAAGCTCTCTTTCTACCCCTGCATCCACCAAATGACGGGAGCATAGCTGTGCTTTCAGGAGCTTTTACACTACGCTGGTCTTCATTTGTACATAATGTCTGCTCCTTGGAGAGCATCTGTCACCACTATTTTAACATGCTGTGTCAGTGTGGGCCTGCTTCTGCCATGATAATTTAGTGAGTGTGCGTGTGTGCATGTGTGAAAGCATATGTGAGGAGTGTGTGCATTCCTGTTCAAGCAAGATACGATGACTACTTCTGACGTGTTGCACGACTTCAAGTTAAACAAGTCTCCGTAGCCGTCTGCTTCTGCTATCAACTGTGCCAGTGTGGATGTGTGAGGCTCCGGCTTTGGAAGAATATGCTTAAATGTGTGTGTGTGAGTGTGTGTGTGTACTTTTCTGTGAATGTTAATGAGCTAGTGAGAAAGAAACAACAGAATGAGGAATATGCATTGGGGAACGTCTTGGCAGCCGCCTCGGCCAGCAGACCACTGAACAACAGTTCATACTTAAAAATGAAATCCTGTAGATTTGGCAGCTCTGAGAAAGTGAATGAAAGCAGAACATTCTGTGCTGATGCCTGCAAGGAAACCGGGTATATCTTTTATTTGCAATATATCTGATTGACAGAGAACAAATTTGATAAAAGATTAAATAATCAATCCATTTTAGAAATACTCATCAATCAAAAACTTCAAAAATGTGCTGGTTCCAACTTTTCAACAGTCTTGAAGACGGTACCAGAGAAGTAAGGGAATCACCATGGTCAACAGGGTTCATCCTCTGGAGACCTGGAGTCTGTGCACAATGTCAGACAATCCATCCATCAGCTGCTGAGAATTTCATTCTGAACCAGTTGTGGACCATCCGCCAGACCAACATCACCATCCCTAAAGTCACATCACTTCCATTGCCCATAATCAACAGGTTAACTGATACTGAGTTGGAGTTGGATACTTTAGTTGAAGTCTAACGTTCAGCTGGGATTAACACTAAATAATCCTTTATCATGTATTTCTAATCCATCTCTTTTACAGTCCCTGTGCTACTAAGTCCTTCATTTGCCTGGGCAGCCACTGTCCACTCTGCCTGTCTCATTAAAGATGTTGAAATATGGCGACATTTCGCAGGCAGCCATCGCATAAAAGAAATCATCCACAGGTCGAGGGGGTGTGCGAGCGAAGGTTAACTACCTCCACTCACAGCCACACACACCTGTACATGTACTGTGGCTCGGACGTGGTCAGAAGTCTGAATTCCCCAACCCCAATCCCTGAGAAAGTTTTGACGAGACACCAAACACATGTGTAGCCTGTAAAGTGTTATAATTATTTTAACTCTTTCTTGGTTGAAAATGTGATAGAGAGAGAAAAAACACATTCACTATATGTAAATTTTAGGCATGCAACTAACTAATTTCCATTATTGATTGATCTGCCGAATACTGTTTGACCTATAAATTGACAGAAAATAGTAAAAAAAACAAAAAAAAACCCATTATAATTTCCCACCCAAAGGAATTTCTTTAGAATTCTTGTTTTGTTTGAACTACAGTTTTAAACCCATAAATATTGAGTTTGCAAATTTTGGGCGATTCCTCTTGAAAATAAATTATATGATTAGTTATTCTCAAAATGCTTGGTTGATCAATTTTCTGTTGATCGACTAAAAATTTGAACTAATTAATTTTTAACTATAAAATGTGAACTCCTCCTCAGTTTGTAATAACCCACCAACAATGCCAATGACAAGACCTGAGCATCCTCAGTGGTAGCTACATCCCCTCATGTGCTGCACATGGACTGACATATGGACACACACAGCGTCTTACAAAGGAATGCATGAATCTTATACGAGATGTATTGAAGAAAGACAGGTGGAAAGAGGAAGATGGAAACTTTGTTCTTTCCTTACAACACCATCACCTGCTGTGCTGTATTAAATAAGAAAAAAGAATCAAAGAGAGGGGTGGGCTTGGGCTTTTGTGGTTGACAAGGCCATTGTTCATTATCTGCCTCTCTTTGATGAGTATCTGCTTTCAAAGAAAAGAGCAAATTATGCAAAAGCACTCCGGGAGCTAAGGGACCAGCATGTCATTTTGCAGAGTGCCTCTGTTCTGTGAAGTGTGCCACCTCCCCTCCCACCCTTTTCACATGAAACACAGGTGGAGTCGTCAGCCGTTGAATGCAGGTGAAGAGTTTTGCTCAAAGTCACAGTAGGCTGGTCGACCTCAGGGGCAGAACATCTGGGCGACTGATACTGCATTAGCAGAGAGAGGAGAGGGAGACAGGTGATGTGCCTTGGCTATTTGTGATCCATCACAAACGACAAAAGATTTTAAATGTCTTCGTGGGCCATCTTTGATGCTCTGGTGAGTAGCGGTTACTGAGAAAGTCCCCATTCAGCCAACATGGGTCAAACTATGCTAAAAGAGAGAAATGGGCCCTGGAGGCAAATAGACCCATATTAGCCAATTAGCTTTTGTCGGTGGACTACAGGGGACAATGACATCTGGGGTTATTTTCTAAGGCGTGGTGTTTAACCTTATTACAGCCCTCTAGGTTGTAATACAGAGTGGTCATTACCTCAGTGGGGACTAAAGTCTGAGGTCTGACAGATGGATCTTCATTATCTGTTATTTGGCTTCATCTGTCGGTGAGGGGTAATTTCATGCAGTTACCGGTGTAACATAAACCCCAACCTGCCACTGATACGAATAAACAGGTTTTAATCCAAATTGGCATAAAAGTACACTGCAAAAAAATAATAAAAAAAAAATGTCTACATGAGTTGTTAAATTTAGTTTTAAAGTTTCAGATGTGTTGCACTCCAGACTGCACTTAGTTGGGTGTAGTTAGGTGTAGTTACTGTGGCCACACCCCCGCAGTTAAATTACACTACATCATTATATGACAAAAATTAAATGATCAAACTGATGTCCAGTTTGATTACATCAGACAAAGTTCTCAAATATGTAAGACAGAAACCATAATTTCTCTTTTTATAGTTTTTTGTTATAGTTTGTTTGGAATTTTCTTATAATTTTTAAATCATGTTGACAAAGGTCCATCCACAGTTCATGATTCTACGATTATATTAAACTTGAACATGTACTCTTAACCTTGGGAATGCTCATCTGTGGTGAAATAATTTAAAAATCAAGGTTCATTTATTTACGAGATTTCATGGACTTTTGAGGATATCCTAAGGTATCTGCACAAAATAATCCCACCTTTTTTCCAATAGCTTTTCATGCAGCCCGACAACAAGCCAGTAACTTCCTGACCTTGAAACACACATTGACAGTTATATTAAATTCACACTGCATGTGACACATGAGACTCAGGTGTCAAAGCATGACCAAATTTCATTTTGTACCAAAGTCACATGACAGGTGGCCGTATATGGGGGGAGACTGTACAGTAACACAGTAGGTTAAAGGTGTGCAAAAAGCTACATAAGTGAACCTTGTGCTTTTAACATGAAGCAGAGACAATGTTGACAATATTCTCCAGCTTTATGTTGCAATATTATGCATTGTGAAATGTTATAGTTCACAGGATGGAGAGAGCTCACGACGGCAGCAGAAGTAAGATTTTTAGCCTTGGTGTAGTTATTCTTACCAATCCCATTTAAAAGAAATGACAAAGGGTCCTGTTTAAACCATGTATTTCTACTTGAGCTTGACAAACTCTTCCTTTATTTCTTTTCATAAAGGCAGAGCCCACAACCACAGGTCAGGGAGAACTGGAAACAAAAAGAGAAGGTGTATTCTTCTTATCTTCTCGGGGAGTCACATTATTCATCTCTTTCATAGAGCTCTGCCAATCACAATGGCACATGATGAAAATGTCTCACCAAATGGAGATAAGAGTCCAGACTGGCATCTCCTAGTGGGATAATGCTGAAGGCAGTGTGTAAATATGCACAAATATATTACCAGAGTCAAATAATGCGTCACCTCAAGATGAATGTAAAATTTGTGGAGATATTGAAAATCTAGTCATCATATTTTCCACGAGTAATTCATTGTGGCTCTCCTCCAAGTTCTTGCATCATATGCAGTGTAGTGGAGAGAACACTGATAGGGGCTGGTTCAGGGTTGGATCACCAGGGTGCCGGCCAGAGCACCACTTAAGGCCGTTCAGAGTATAGGCAAAATAACAGACTGAGAGGCTAATGCGCTGTTCTCTTTCCTCTTTACTTCATTGGTAGAATCACATACAGGGTACGACTGGGTGAGAGAGTGGATGTGTGGGTGAGTGTGTGGGAATATGTGTGTGGTTTTCCTACAAAAAAGAATAACAGAATACATCTTAGTACAAAGAATCAACATATCCATGAATTAACTCAACCTAAGTAATATCATCAGCCTTACATCTCTTTGTCATTAACATGTACCAAATAAACCCACTTTAACACTCAGCACACACACATTTCTTAACTTATTTCACTGTCAAGTCACCATCTACATTGGCATAAAATTTCTGGTAGCCGGACAGGCATGACGCTTTTAGTGTGAAATCCACCGCATGCTATTTCCGGTGGCTAGTTGGCCCTCAACACTGGTGATGAGCATAACTCTACGCTATTTATTCTGCATTTTAGTGCAGCAATAACACACTCCAAGCAGCACAAAGGGATGCACAAACACAATTCAAAGCAAACACAACATATTTATACCTGATGCGCAGGGACAGGTGAGCTAGGTGGCTATGTAGCAGGGACACAGAGTCGACATCAATCCAGATCAACCCATACCGGTTCTGCACACCGACACATACTACAGGTCATACAATATTTGTACTTGCTTGTCATTCACGCACACGACTTGACTAAAGTTAAGATGCTGTACAACAATAGCACACGCTTGACTGAGATTGACACACACACTTGACGCGCAAACTTTCTCTACTGTGTGACGTCACATGTGATATAGCCAACCCCTGAGCCGGCTCACCCCCCAGTAAACTAGACTATAACCTGGTGACTTTGGGGCCTTTTCTACATGCAGTGTGAATTGAATTTCACTGTCATGTCTTTTTCAAGGTCAGGAAATTACCAGCTCGTCGTGAAGCTGCATGCGAAGCCACAAAAATAGCTTCTACATGTTTCCTGTGCAGGTCCATTTTTTGGATCATCTATCGGGAGCGTGTATGTCACATCAAGCTTAGCGGAACAAAAACACTTTGAAGATTTATCTGCGCAATGAAAAAGTGCTGAGACCAGACTATAGAGGTGATGCTCTCTCTTGACTTGGACAGAGACAAGAGAGGCAGCGCGCTATTGTAACTTCTGCTTGGTAATGCTGTAAACACGTCGCTATCTGGACTTGCCGAGGCTGAAAAGAGCGGAAGATTATGTCCTAGATTTCACTAAGCATGAATTATGCTGGGAAGACGACATCAACAAAGCACAAACGCTGCTCAGCCTGGTTTTACCCGGGCTGCCTCTTCTTAGCACTCATTCCTCTTTTCTTTCATTTACATTTGGTATGAATGAGCTCAGGGAAAGCTAATGAAAGCCTCAGAGCTCACTGACTACACAAGCACACATTTTCTCGCAACTTGGTTCTCTGAAAGCAGCATCGCTGTGAAAAGCAACGTCGACTGATTGCCATTTTGCCTTTGTCTTACTATGAAGCAAGTCCACCGTTGGCTATGGAAGTGAAACATCTCGAAAGTCTGGGGACCGGTCCTTCAGGGGCCGCAAATGAAGACAGAAAAGTCCCTTTAACTAAGCACACACACACACACACACACACACACTAAACAGCATCTCTCTGTCAACAAGAGAGGGTAGAGTAATAGACCATGAAGAAGAGAGAGCTGGAGAACAAGCGAAGCTTTGATGTGGAGTGACGGGCAGGGCCAGGGCAAGACTTCACTGGCGTATTAGCATCGACTTCGAATAGACAGGAAAAGGAAAGAAAACAGGATGAAGGAACTAAGATGAAGAAAATAAATATCAGGGAGGAAATTAGAAAAAGAGAGGAAGACTTAAGAGACAGATGCATAGAGGATGAGAAACAGAGGAGATAAGAGGATGATGGGGGGGGTAACATTGCTCGCTGTAAGTATTTTTATGTCTTGCTTTCACCCTTTTCGCAGCAGAATTTGATTCAACACGGTGAGCGAGCAGCCGGGCGTTGAAGATTTCTGAATCTGAACGCGGGATGTGAGGGGAAAGAGGAAGAGAGCTGAGTTGTAAACACACCATCGGCATAAAAAAAAGGGAGCAAAATATCAAGGATAAAGGAGAGACACACGACACCAACGAGAGCCTTGAAAGAAAAGAAACAACGTGCTTGTGAAAAGAGGCTACTGAGAAATTTGTAGCTTTACATTTAAATCATTCATAGAAGCAGTAGCAAACACAGCGCTCATACATAAGCCATGGCCTAAATACCCTCATATGCATATTTCATGGGTTACATCCATGCTTAAATCAAGAACTACATCATTTGGCAACTTGAAGCTCATGATTCACCATAGGAAGAAAAACACACAGTCATGTTGAATTAATTGGAAGACCCAATGGAAGTGACAAAGCGGCAGGGGTTAAAAGGGGGCTTAGTGTTTCCTGCTGGGGCTTGTCGACACAGTGTTCACACTGGCTGCCGAGAGCTCCGGATCCTCATCTGCTTTGACAGCACTCGTATAGAAACCATTACACAAACATTTCCTATGGGGCTGACCACACAGCGAGCGCCGTAGATCAATCTGAGCTTCCCGCAATCCCTGCAGGAGACATGTCCGGGAGAAGACGAGGGGGGTGGGAGATACGGAGGATGAAAAACACACACACACAGGGAAACTTGTAAAACTGAGTCACTGAGAGAGGACTGCGCTGAATAACAAAATGAAAGAGCATAAAAATTTGAAGGACGGCTTGCTTTTCATACCCTCGTTAGCGCAGCTGCTGTATAATGAGAGGATTCCTTCTATTCATGACTTCTGCTAATCGCAGTTACTGCTGGGATTCAGGTGTATTGAAAACTACACTGAGCACTTTTATTAGGAACACCATACTAAGACTGAGTAGGGCCTCCCTTTGCTCTTAAAACAACCTCAATTCTTCGCTGCATTGTTTCCACAAGATGTTGGAAACAGTCCTTTGAGATTCTGCTCCATGTTGACATGATTGCATCACATAACTTCTGCAGATTTGTCAGCTGCACATTCACGTCCTCCACATCCCAAAGGTGTTTGACTGGATTCAAATCTGGTGAGTGGGGAGGCCTGAACTTAACCACAGATGTGACTGTGGATGTGAACCCCCAGTCTCTGATGTGACAGCGGTGTGCTTTGTACACCCGCCCACTGCTTTAATGCATACATTTCCCTTTGAGATTACCTCCTCTTGTTGTCACATACTGCCTATATTTACTTGACATAAATATGTATCTACTATGGACATATGGATGATCTGAACTATATTTATTGAATAAGAAATTGGTCTGTTCCTTTAATAAAGTCTCAGATGCAGTGACCTACAATATATTTAAACTGCTCTGGCACTGCGATTACTTTCTTTGAATTGACATCAAATGTCCAATATGTGTGATTAAGGAGGACTCAGGTAAAGCAGTTTGATAGTGTCTCATATTAAAAGAGATCAACACAGGTCTGGTCTGAATTAATCTGAACACTTCTATTGGAAACCAATAACAAAGTGGATGATCAACAGGTGACTAGAGGCTCGTGTAATGGGTTCAAATCTTTTAAATGATGTGGTGTCCTGAGAGAATACAGATTTCCTCTGCTCAGTATAGTATTTTATATCTGGAAACCTTATGCTGTGTCCATTAACCAAAAGAGAAATATATATATACATAAATCTATGTTTTTAAACTGGTAACATACAATAGTGTTAAGCCTAAGAACTGTTGTTATGGTTACCTGAAGTTTTAACTTTATACACTTTTATTGGATACTTGCCTGCCATTTAGAAATTGGTATGTACCACTGCTGTTATACAAAATGTAATATCTTTTAAATGAGCCTGAAAAGCAGCCATCATTTGTACTGCCAAGAAAATTCCCACTATGTCCATTGCAGGAAGCTCTACAGCTGTGTTTTAAGACCTTGGAAAACATTTCCCAGTTAAAAACAACATTCTTAATTTGCTATTTATGATACAGCTGTAAGAGAACAGTAACTACTTGATATCCTCTCTGAACTATAAGTACACAACTCTACTGTTTTATACAGTTTTACTCTACAGGAGCTTAAAGCCTCAGTGGTAATTGATTTCATTGGGTGAATTTGGCCACCCACTGCACCTGCAGACAGAGCTTGATGATGATTATTGAATTTACGAAACTTCTGACCTTCTGCTGCGGTGAACCAGATGGTCTGAAATATCACGCTGAACAGGTCTGTGCACCTCCTCTTGTCTCTCTTTCAAGTTGAAAGACAGACAGTAGTGTTTTCGTAGCCAAAAAGTAGACGCATCATTTTCACTTTCCTACCCAGCTTTGACTTACTGAAGAAATGCTGAATGGAAAAAATGCACACCATTAAAAATTAAGTTGTGCAGCACAAATGGTCGAACTTTGAGTCAAAGTCACCTTGGCGAGGAAAAAGCACATGCTGATCTGACTGACAACCAGCAACACTATCTACTACAGCTGTTTATTTTAAGCTCTGTGAGCACGGTAATAGATATAACTTGGGGGGGTGGGGGTGGGGGGGTAGAACAGAATTCAAGCTTTGTATGAGGCTCAAATCCCTGCATGCATGTTGATCATCCATCAGGTTTGAGTCCAAGCCCAATTGACACTGAAAAACACAAGGGAAAGATTGGCAGCTTCTACAATACAATTCTTGAAGAGAGTGCAGCAGGCAAGGTGGAGGATCAGAGGGTGAGAATGAAAAAACAAAACAAAAAACAATTTAATAAGCTCATACCCCAGGAAAGAAAAAGACAGGGAAAAAAAGAGGCAGGGAGCAGCTTGTGAGAGTGCTGCACAGCTGAATAGACCCTGACAGGTCTAAATGAATGTTAGCCTTGGCCAGGTCTCAGAGCTGAAGGTTTACATCTCATCACCTGAATAATTCACCCGCTGGGCTACTGATTCACCCCTCGGCCTCAGCGTGATATAACCTGACTCTGTTGCTGCCACTGCAACAGTCTCATCATCGTCGTCAGGACTGGGGTTGTTGGTCAGAAAGAGTAAAAGTCCCCAGGAGAAGAAATATGACTTTTCCATTACAGAGCCCAAACAGGATTGACGTCCACTGTTATGAAAAGTTTCACCCAGAGAAAGTAACTCTCTGCAGCTGAAAGAACAAATATTAACTGTACTATTTTTGACAACTGAAATTAGAATTGACTACAATTCACTAACAAGCCTGATTTATGAGACCTACCTAACACTGTTTATCATGACTGGTTAATGGAGCTCCTTCCTGTCTTAGTTTAGATTACATGATAAATATCACAACATGAATAATGTGATTACTTAAATGGCTGATGAGCTTGATGACTGATGATAATTTGCTCAAAGGGCTTAGTTCGATATTGAACTGTTATTACAAATCTGATATTAGCCAGTCACCAATATCTCATGCAGTGTACTCACACAGCACAGTGGATAATAAAAGATTTAGTGGATTCTAGTGTGACATTTTAGTTAAAGTTCAGTGTTAACTAGTGATGGAAAAAGTGCTAGGATCCTTTACTGAAGTTACAAAAACCAAAACAACAATCTATAAATACTTCATTACAAACAGAATTCCTTCATTCATTCAAAACCCTATGAATACCAAATGTATATCAGCAAAATGTACCTTTAGCTATTTTAGACAGAGTTAAGTGGTACAGTCCATCAGTTCCCAACCTTCCCAAACTGTATTTACTGTCTGGACTTCTTCTTATATCTATCTTCTTAATATTTGCTGTTTTGGTAAATATTGGATAATTTTACCTCATTGGATCTTTATCATGTGAGGGGTTTAGAGGGACTTTGCACCACTCATCTTTGCCTGTATGATTTAAAGTCCTCTGTTACAGAGTGTTGAGAGTTCAGGGTCAGAGAGGAAAGTGAGGAATAGATATTACGTTTACAGACTAAGGAGACAGAACAGGTTTGACTGCTTTCTTCAGCACCTCTCTGCCACTGTGTCAATAACACCAGTTAAATACAGACAGCATTTACTGCATGACTGCACAGGTATATCTCATAAACTTGAAACTCAATCAATCTTCTTATGGTCCACTCACATAAAACCCTTTACAACTCAAAGATAAAGAGACACCATGCAATGTCTAAGAAAAAAAAACAGTGGATGAAGACTGTTAAAAACAAACAAAACTTAAAATTGTAGGCAATGAGGAACGCCTGAGAAAAACAACAAAGGTTTCTTTTGATGAAGTCTCCGTAGACTGTTTCCCCTCTCCATTAGCCGTTTACTTTTCTATCCATCAGCTTCTGAGTTTAAAATGGATGAAAGCCAAAAGTTCTTGTTAAACTAATATCACAATTAGCCTTCTGTTGACAGTTTATTTTTTCTTCCCACGCAAGCAAACGTTAAAAGCTGCACAAGCTGACGCAGTTAGATTGTTTGTATCGCTTCGGTCTACAGTGTTGATCAAACAAGCCGTGTTTTCATAACTGTTGCGTGACGGTCTGATGAACATGGCTGCGGTGTACATCATCAAGGCAGTAGATAAAAGAACTCTGAAATCTCTTCAGAAAGACGAGGCAGAGTGAAAGACGAGGCCAAAGCACTTTTGATCAAAGGACAAGTTCACATTAAAAAAAGTTGTGTGGCCACATTTATCAAGTATTATACTCAAGCAAAAGCAAAAATGTATGTAGTGTTAAGTTAGTTGTGCCCGTTTATTTTATATTATTAAAGCTTAATTATTGCAAAGTTGGAATTCGCATAACTTTCCACCAAATATATCAAAGCAGAACTACTACAAACAAAATGGCATCCAAAAAAAAAGTTTAAAAAAAAGAATTTCTCCGTGGCAGAGGTGAGGATGAAAAAACACTTTTCCATCTCCAGCAGAATACGAACATGTGTTATTTAGCAGCCAAAGAAGTGAAGTTTCAGCTGTGCTCAAAGATAAAAAATCTCAGAGCAAATTACCAGTGTACGAAGAGTGAAACAAAAAAGGTTCGACATTAGACCTGAAAGGACTTTAACAGCATGCGGCCAAAACAAGCGCTAAATAAGAACTCAGAAACAGACGAGTGCATCGCCGCATGGCGCCTCAAACTGCTGACCAACCATCCTAATCAGTCATCTTGCCACTTGGGCAGAAAGGCTAGCCAAATTTAATAAACTATTGTCATTTTGCATTTTGCTGCTTTATCAATTTGACGAATTCTGCTTCATCATTTCATTGGAATTATATTAAGTGTTTGGCTGTACCCTTCTTCATTTGGCCTTTATTCAAATCTAAACATTATCAAAAAGTCCTCACCAAAGAAAAAATGAAAAGCAGGAAGTCACTCAGAAGGCTGAGGGAGCATATCATTTATCAGACCTAAGTATAGGCCCACTACTTGAAAAATCATGAATAATACCTACTTGTATTGCCATTAAAAATGAATTGAGTGCTTGGTTCTACCTTAGCTTCCGATTACTAATCCGCCAATTATTTTCTCAATTAATCAGTTTTGCTATGAATGAAGGAAAATAGTTACGAGTCATAGTTATTTATCATTGTTATTTATATGACATATTAAAATAGTATTATACAGTATATGACGAGGGAAAAGCATCATCTCCTCCAGAGGGTGGAGCCAGAGAATATTTGGCATTCTTTCTTGAAAAAAGACTAAAACTATTAATCAATTATCAGCAATCGCTGCCAATTAAATTCCTTTTGATCAACCAGTTTGGTTTTCAGTTTATCATTGCAGCTGTAGTTTTTACTGGTAGTTTTTCACCAGCCAGACTCAGACATACAACATGAGCAGTAGTGCTACAATGTAAGCGCTTGTGCTGACTCTTAAATATCTGTCAATGATATTTCCATTCCAAAGTCTGTTTAAAAAAATTACAATTTAATTGCCTTTTTAATCAATGACATTTAATAGTGTTTCAGAATAACAATACATTTAAAAGCAAACAAGTCAGACTCAAAAAACTTTGGAAAAACACAACTTTCATGTCTAAATGTCAGTACGAAGGATTTATAGAAAAGTCTTTTTAAAAGTCATTTGGTTAATGAGGTTCATTGTTCTTTCTGTCAGAGCAGCAAAATGTAATTATAAGTTTTTAACTTTTCTTACAAAGTATAATATTTGTCAATGCCAAAGCAGATAAATATGGGAGAACTTACTCCTAGTTTTATCCTCCTCCTCCAGACTTCTGCCTACTATGTATTTCTCATCGCCACCTTTTTCATCTTTCTTTTATGACGTGAACCCCTCAACACTGTGTTGCAACAATCACTTCATACAGAAAGTTTACCAGGCCTCTGCTGCTGCTGCTGCTGTCACTGGCAAAGCAAAAGAAAAAGAAAAAAATGAAAAAGAAAGAGTGTGAGTCAGAGAGTGTTAGGGAGTAGTGGATTCAGTTGTCAAGAGACATAACCGAAACCAATGCCAAGCCTGCATTCAGCGCAGACGAGGCTCGACATGCATTTTTCAGGGAAGCACAAACTACTTGACATTTGGATAGACCTTTTCTTCCTCGCTGCTTTTTTGCCCCCCTTCTGATGTGGGCAGAAAAAAGAAAGAGCAGGGGAGCATGGAAGCACGTCAGTTTCGCAGCCGCAGAGAGGAATGGAGGGGCTGTTGCATGGGAGCAGAGGTGAGGACATGTGCAGCCCGGCCTAAATTATCCCATCCCCAGGTGCAATCAGAGCGTAGCACAGGAGATGGAGGCTCAGAGGCTCAGGCGGCATGTTAATGAAGGTTCTTCTGTTTTTATCAACACTTCTTCATGAAAAAGACTAATTTTACCTCAGACGTCTCTATCAACTGATATTAAAGCGGGGCCAAAAACATGTTGTTTGGATCTTTTGATGCAAGAGTTCAGCCTCCAGTTCCTCTTCCCTCTCATCCCTCCTATCATCTATCAGATATCTGACTGACTATCTTTAAATGGATTCGGATGGGGCAGGCAGCCAGGTGTAATAACCTTCCCCTCTATTTTTCATGCTCATTCTGGTTCCTTTCTTGTTCACTCACTTTCTCATCTCTCTTCCTATTTTCTCTCCCTTTCCATTCTCTCATTTTCACTTCTGCACCCCGTCTCTACCTGCTGATGGAAATATTCAGATACTGGGTCATACAGTGCCTGTAAAGAACTTCACAGGCCTGTTCATCACAATAGATTTGCTCGGCAAAGCACTGATTTGAGAAAAAGCGGCTGTACTGCATCAAATGCGACGAAACCAGCAGGTAAACAGCGCGGCAGTCATTAAATAGGCAGGGATCGTTGGGTACAATGTGGAGTAAGTCTGGGCTGTACAGAAATATGGACAAAGTGTCTGCAATGTGGTTCTGAAACTCTTAAAGCAAGTCTGTTTAACTTTTGAGAGAAGGGATAAAACCTTATTCCTTTTACAAAGTAAAGCAGAACTCTTAGACACACTGTTGTTCAGTTCAGAACACTATGTGGTTTTGTAGATACAGCCCTACTTGGTCTGGTAGGACCAGCAGCTTATGGCAGCTAATGTTGGAAAACTTTCACGTTTTCAGCTAATTGCTAAACCACAGTACAGCATTTGGCATTATCCTGTGAGCGTCATTTGCACAGTGGATACCGTTTAGCAAAACAACATAGTCTTACTTAAAGTTAATGCTCAACAAAGTTGTTGTTTTTTTTTGGAGTCCAAGTCAAGTCACAAGTCTTGAGAAGATTCAGGTCAAGATGCAAGTTTTTGCAGGTCCCTGAATGCTGACAATTAAAATGACAATTATCATATTTTCCTTTTAAAGCTGGGATAACAGAGTATTTATATAGCTCTGAACAGACATATTTTATATTAAGACGTAAGGCTTGGCCGGTTTGTTGCTGTGTTTTCCAGTCTCAGGTCAAATTAAGTCTTTAGAGATACAAGTGATAACTACTTCAAGTCTACAGATACTTTCCAGTTAATTGAAAATCAACCCCCCTCCCAAAAAACAAAAAAAACAAAAAACAAAATTTGATCGATAGGTTTGCCTGGAATGAAGTGAGCTGGAGCATGCATGTGGAAACAACTGTGTGGGACAGAATGAAAAACCTGTCAATCAAACTAAGATACCTACAAATATATCCTTCTGTCAGTCATAAGATCCTCTTACTGGATCGAACTTTTTAAAAACTGTCTCGTCAGGGGGCAACCTGATGGCTCAGCAGTGAAGGAATCAACAATGAGGGATCAACAATCAACAACATCCACATAAGCAAAAGTGACATTACTGAGACTCTAATGTCTTTTGGAGAAAAATGTGTTTTGATTTCGTACCTCAAGAGAAAATTTGTGCCCAGCTTTGTCTTCTCCACAGCCCATTGATCTGGGGCTGTCTGCTGGTGTTAATCTTCCACCTTTTTCTGGGCCAATCAGTGGGCCAAATTCGTTTATAGTATGGAACGTCTAGACATTGTTTCACACACTGTTCCTAGTTCCCTGGGCTCTTACAATAAATAACACAAGGTCCTCTGTCCTGCTCTGTTTTAGGCCCACTGTTTCCATACAGATCATAATCCCACTGCACAGGCAATCATACAGGGAAAGGGACATACTGTAGTCAGGTACATAGCTATTTAGCTCTTGTGACATATTGTATACAGACCATCAGGGGTGAGCCTCTAACTGTGCAACCCCTGTAATTAATACTCAATAGTTTAGTTTATATTTCTGGCTACTCCTCCTCTCCTTTTAGCTCCTAAAAGCATCTTCCTTTTCCTTCATCCACCTCTCCAATGTACATCCAGCTTTTTACTTTCCCTCTGCGGCCAACTAACCCGTCTCCTCGCTCATTTCATTTGCCATCTAGATTCTCCCTTGATGCTTTTCCAGCTTCATTCAGCTTTCTCCCATGTCTCTTTCAGCTTTTTCTTTTCTATTTGATACACACACACACACACACACACACACACACACACACACAAACCTAGACGCACGCACTCACTTGCACACCCTTCTCAGCAGTCCAGTCAGTCAGAGAGTTATTCGAGAGTGACGAGCAGACTGGGATCTGATCAGTGTGACTGATGTTCTCGTTAACTTTAGGGGAAACAAGCACGCATGGGACACACCAAGGCTGCACAACACTAAGGATGTCATTTATCGAGTTACTTTTAGGTTACAAGTTTACTGTTTTTGCAAAATAAATAAGTTGTTTCGCAAGTACAAGCACAGAGTACACAGAATAAATGTACAGATGTTCAGATTCTGTCCCCCACAGTTGTACCCTATAGAAAAACAACAAAAATACTGATCAAGATACAGGTGTCATAGAGATGTCAGAAATGAAACACCTTCCTTGAAGTTTCTCCCCCATAAATATTTGAGGCTTGTTATCTGACTCACTCTTGTTTCCCACAGCACAAACAGCATTCAAACATGGCTCCTGAAACATAGCGCTGTTATTTCAGGACCACGGACAGCACTGTTTGTTGCGTGTTGTCAAGAGACTTATTTATTAGGTTTGAACCTTGTGGAATGCCGTATGTGATGTGATTTTAAAAAAAACGGTAACACTCAAGCTACTTTGCTTGCTTGCTGAATAAGTTAGTTCAGCTTTCATCACTGTGTTATGACGCTTGTTTGATTAGCCTAAAAAGCAGTTCAGGAATGAGGATGGAAATCAGAAGGTGTAAGAAAGAAAAAACTGAAGACTATAGAGACTCCAGCTGAGACCCGGGGGGGGCACAGCAGCAGCAATGATATCACAGAGCTCGAACTTAATCTGCTAGCTCCACCAGCTGCAGAGGATGGAACCCCAGCAGCAAGCAAGCTCAGAGGAGCCAGCCAAGGTGAACCTACAATCTGGAATATTCAATAGCTGCTGATGCTGCCTTTTGCTTTCAGTGTCTCATGTTTAGTATTGGGTCTAGTGCTAATGTCGACAAAGCCTTCACCGAAACTAGCCTCTCTAACTGGAAATCTGCGATGGATATGTATGAGTTTGACGCTGGCTGTGGTTACATATCGACGAATATTTCACAGTGTCCTGTCCTCAGACTAAAGTAGATTCATCAGTATAAATAAATGCACAGGTTGTGTTAAGGTGGGACTAGAGTTTCAGCCATGAACTGGCCACGTTTCTATCATTCAGCCGTTTGGGCCAACGCAGTTAAGTGCTGCCAATTACAATTACGGAGAGACGAAAGCTGGAGGAGAACAGTGCAAGAGGTGGAAAATGGGAGGGAGCTGGCTCAGGAAAGGAGGGATGGAGGAGGATGGAAAGCCAGACTGAGGAGCAGATCAGCCTCCTAACTCCCAAGAACAAACAGCTTCAGGTACGATGCCTCAGCTGATCCTTTTATCTACTGGGAAGCTTCTTTTTCATAAAAAAAAAAACCTCTTAATATACTTAAATCTTCATGATCTTCTTATGTGATGGATATAGATTCCGATTCAGACATAAATTGGATACTATGGAAACTATTATATTATTATAGAATTAGACAGAGAAACCACTACAGAAATTCCACACTTCTGCTATACTATATGTAACTTTGTATTGAGTCATAGTCCACAATATATTGTTTTCCATCAGATAAACTGTCAGCAGTAGAACAAAGATAAAACATGATTACATGTTTATGTACCTAACAGGCTGAATGAGCATCCGTAAATGAAATGTTCTCATTTAATTTTCACAGTTGACAGCAGCAGTAGCTGAAGGAGTACCATACAAATGCCCATTTAAATCATGTCATCTCCTCGCTCAGTTCCTTTAGATTGATGCAAATGTGAAATTTTTGGCTTGTTTTCCTTTTCTATCTTCTCCTCACTGACAGCTACTTTGTATTATGTGGTATTATCTCCTTCTCATGAATGCACAAGTATTGTTTGCTGGAAGTTTTCTTTGGCAAAATAAAGGGATTAATCAAAGAATCTAACACACAAGAACAGAAACAAAGAGACACACAATGTACATAAATAGATACAAACACACAGATGCACACTTGTTCAAACAAACAAACAAACAAACTGAACCCCACTGTTATGTACGAGTGCAGCCATAATGCTCCCATACATCTTAAGCAGCAGCTTATTGGCTCTGGGCCTCGGCAGGGAAATCGAGACGGCGTTCGTGTCTCTGTTCTGTTTGTCCCTTAGCGCAGATGGTATTGGTTTACGCACGGCAGCTGACCTTGTGGGAACTGACCCGGGCCTTAGACAAATGAGTCACTGCCTGAGTTTCTATTGGGAGTTGCTATTAAATAGATCTGTTTAGCAGGCGCTGAGGGTTAGAGACTACATATGTGTGTCTGTCTTCGCAGGACAGGAACACATGTTTGTGTTGCACTTTGCTCAGAGAGTCCCTGATGGCTGAGGAGCTCTTTTCATTTGAATCTAACGGTGAGCGATGAGGAGGTGAAAGTTGTACAAGATAAAGAGAAAACAGATGAAGAGGAGGAAGGAGAAAAAGAAGAGAGATTTCACAGAACTCCTACAACACTTATCAGGATGGAGGTATTTATAGCCCTCGCAGTGGTGTCCCTTTACATCACTGCTCCAACCTTGACAGTCATTGAGCAAAGTCTGGATGCCTCTGAGCAGAATATCTAATGATTTGAGGAAGCAAAACAACAGTGAAGCTCAATCTGCCATCACCGTTATTACCTGCTCCGACAGCCTACCGCCGCTGCTGCTCATCTCAAGTGGCTCTTCAACCACAAGACAGACGTGAACCGAGCAGTGGCAAGGACTCCAAAACCCCTTTTAGCTGGGTTGCAGCTGCATACACGTGAAAAAAACAAACACCCAAAATGTGAACTAAATTAATGAGGAAGCTTTTAAGATGCTTCTATTTTCTATCCTCTTCAAAACAAAAAAAAAACAGCAAAGTTTGAAGAGTGAATCAAAGCTGCATGAAGTGATGTTTGTCTTCCAACTGGGAGTGGATTAACCAGAATCTGGCATATGACCACGTTATTAAGTTATTATGTCAAATTAGTTAACAAGCAGTTGTGTATTGTTACATATTCTGCAGGCACAAAGGAACATTTGCTTGTTTGTGTCTACCAAAAGAAATTCCTTATTCACTCTCTTTTCTGTTCTGTTTTTCTCTCCAGCAACTCCTGAGGAAAACATGTTGGATGTGTTTGCTGTTTGGAGCTAAGCAGGTGGTGTACAGTGGGTTTATCACAGGTTTATTGCTAAAAAACATGCACCCTCTGCAGCTGGAAACAAGATTGATGAAATAAAATAGAGCAGTGAGCAACCACAGATAATTTTCTGAGAAAAGAAAAAAAATCTTGATTTCAGGTTAGAGTGTAGATCAGTTTGTAAGAGGTGGGCATTTCATTTCTATATTCATATTTAATATTTGCTACAGTAAGACTAAAGGATTTTGAGGTTCCAGGCAGGTGAAGGTGTTTTGCTTTTGGTTTTCTCAGTGTTCCTGTAAACACTGCTGAGATTTTGCACTCAACAGTGAACACACTAATGGGAGTAGTTTTTTGCTTTTGGATTTGTCGCTTCCTTCAGGGTATGATTGTACGTTTCAGATAGGGGAAAAAAAACACAGCACAATGAATCACACTGGCTGTGACAGAACAGAACAGTAAGCATCCTTTGTGTTGCTCCTTCCAACCTGTCCACTTCACATCTAGTGAAACAAACACCTAAAAGGAAAAACTGTAATTCAGTTGAATTTTCTGGACAAGGTTGCATCAGCTTTTCGTAAATCCATTACTTAAATTATATTTGTGCGTAAAGTTCCTCCAGAGTAGTACTTGCTAGTAACTAGAGATTTAGTCTACTGTAGCATCATGAGCTGTAACTAACTTAACATTTTCTGGGGGGACCAAACAATATGTCAAATATAACAATCAAATAGCCAATCCTTTGTAAATGTTGGTATTATTTAGTTTTACTCATCTATGCATACATAGATGAGTAATACGTACAGGAAGGAATGGTACCCATTTATGCTAACCTAACTTAGCTTACCTTAGCTAGTCACCAATTTGATATTATTAGCATAACACTTTTGTGAAATGCAACTGCAGATATCTCCAGTTTACAATCAATATTGAACAGCATTTTGATTAAGTGTGAACCATATTTTGTATAACCTCTTTTATTCTTTAAAATTAATTAAAGCGGAGGTAGCTACTTAACAGCAGAACTTGGCAGTTACTAGGTGTACATATTTAGTAACAAGTAAAAAAACTAATCTGATGCAACTTGTTTCAATTCAGGGATGTGGAAATCTCCACTTATTAAACTCGTATGTTGGCTAGACTTAGTTTAAACTTACAAAGAGTGAGTGCAAATAGCTCAACAGTAACAGTATTTTCACTGATACATGTGGAAGAAAGAAAACCTTCCATGATAACTTGACTACTCATATTTACTCTCTTGTGTTTAGTATTTCCAATCCAATGTTTTGTTTTGTAGCACACATGTGCCAAGGCTAATATAGGCAGTTTATACAAGATTTCCTTCTCTCATAAATATTGAAATAGGCAGTGTAAGCACAAGAGCTTTGGATGTTGGTTGACAGACACATGACTGCTGGCAGAGCTGCTGTGGCTTGGCAGGAGAACAGGCCACATATCACTGATCTTACATGCTCTCACTGGCACAAACATACATTAGAAATGAAGCTCAGGCTTGACCAACATGTCTGCACATCCCACATAAACTCCCACAGAAAGGTAAGACGCCGCTAGAGGTCTCTCTGAATGAGCGAGGCGCTGTGCTGTCCAGAGCTCATTTCTCTCAAGCGGACCCCGGGGAGAGGGAGTGGATAGAGGAGATATGAGGACAGGGCCACTCTCTGGAAGTGGAGCTCCCCGACAGAGAAACAAGGACAGCGATCGTGAGCCGAGCCTCTAATGCCAACCAGACCAACACTTCCTTTAAGGGTTCTGAAATGCTGTGAGGTGCCACAAACTCAAACGGCTCTGTGAAGAGCAGCTGGAAGGGGTTTACTGATTATTTCAGCCTTGCTTCCTTTTCAAAGCAGAGATTTCCTCCACAAAGAAGTGGCTAGGTCAGATTTAAAAAGCAAGAAATGAGTGTTTTCTGTCCAGAATGATATCCACTGAATGTAAATGTCAAAAATTTTTAGGGCTTTTCATGAAGTATATAAATAGGGATCCAGTTTAAAACTATTATACAACATTGATTACCCCTAGAAAATAATCCAATAATCCCAAAAGGAATGATATAAATAAAAAAAGCTGAAAAAAAGAAAAATGTTTAGGTTTCAGGAGATAATTATGTTATTGATTTCATAAAAGAGGTATATTTTAATATCAGCAAGGGAACCGTGAAACTACGTGGATATACAGAAACATGCCATTAAGTATAGAAAAAACGAATCACATTCTGTATAACGATCATTGATAAAAATGAGAAGACAGTGGCGTAGTCTTGGATTCATGACCATGCATGATACAGCAAGACATCTGTGCCAGTAATCATGTCAAACTGTGTGGCGCTCCATTTCATCTGCATTGTATTACATAATGACAGAGCCAGGCTGTTATGCAATCTCTGTTACTGTGGGGCTAGCCTGGTTTTTAAT